>JANBXA010000366.1:46267500-46532500 GCA_030556225.1 Cricetiscus sungorus
GCCTTTAAATGTTCCTCCATGGTTCTGCACATGGCGTCTGGTGTGCCCTCCTTTTTAATGACCCTGAAGGTAGCCAACCTGGATCACAGATGTTAGGCTGAACAAAACCAAGTGTGATGGAAATCCCCCATTTCTGGTACGTCGTGCAAAGAGGTCGGCTGTGGGGCAGTTTTAGCTTGAGGCTCCCACTGTGGCAGTTTATACCAGTTGTATACTACTCGAGAGAGAATTTTAATAAACCTCCTGTGGCCCTACGGAGCACCCCTCTCCAGTACCGCCTGCTCCTCCCACCTGCATCAATAGCTCTGGGGAGGGTACATTTCAACTGTACAGTTGAGAACCAAACAGTAAAGTCCCCTTAAGGATGCCACAAGCGGCAGCCACTGGAAAGAATGGGCAGCAGGGCCAGACCTGAGTAAGAGGGCAGTTGTTACGCACACGATGAGTCAAAATGGCCTCCAAGGCCCTTCAGAAAGGCACAGTCACAGATTCAAAGGGAAGCAGTAATTATATACATTTGAAAATCCACTTCACAGAGTAATCTAGTAAGTGAATCTAGGAAGTAACCTTTATTAGCCAGTTCCAGGACTCCTGTCATAGCCACGGTCTCGAGTGCAAAGCTGACATGCACACACACCAGAAATCAACCACTTTTGTTGATGTCATTGCCACTGCATGGCTCGGGGCTGGCTCTTACCCTGGGCACAAAAGCACTTTCATCTTTGAAAAAGCACTTTGCCTTTGTCTTTTAAAAAAAGAAAAGGAAACAAGGTAACTGTGAAGGTGCTCTGTTTCCTACAGATGCTGGTGCTTCTGCTGAACAGCTTCTGGGACCAGACAGCAAGAGGCTCAGTCAGTCAAAAGCAAGAGCATGGATTCAGCACCTACTAAGTGCTTCAATGTCCAGAGCTGGGGCGGGGACCCTTTATGCCCACAGCCTACAAGGAAAGGCCACTTGCCAATGGTTATTATATAATAGCTCTTCTACAGGTGGGGAAACTGAGGCTGGAGGTCAGAAAATGGCATTCATGTAGTCTTACTGTGTGCAGGCTCCAGATTCCACTTTCCACACTCGACCACAGCTTCCCTTAGGACATGTGTTTCTGTGTGTGCACATATGAATGTGTATGTATGTGCATGTAGGCAGGTGTGTATGAGTGCATGCAGGTAAGCATGTGGGTGCAGGAGAATACATGTGTATGAGTGTGCATGTTTGGATGCATATCTGCCTGCATGCATGTGCCTACATGTGTGTACATGTGAATTCAAGTAAGTGTACATGTGCATGTGTGTGTACATGTGCATGTGTGTGTACATGTGTATGTATGTGTACATGTGTGTATGTGTGCATGTGTACAAATGTGTATGTATGTGTGTACATATGTGTTCATGTATGTGAGAGTATTGTGTTTGTGTGTCTGTCTGCATGTATTGTGCATGCAAGTGAACATGCATGAGAGTGTGGGTGTATACATGCATGTGCATGTATGTGAATGTATGCGTGCATGCATATGATTATGCATGACAGTGTAGATGTATGTATGCATTTTCATGTGGTATGTGTGTGTGTGTGTGTGTGTGTTTCCAATCTTTTCCCCAAATCACTAGAAAACTCAATAAAGGAAATGAGGAAAATTAACATATTTCTCTTTCTCAGTGGCCCTGATCCTGTACTTATGACAGCCCCCTTATCAGGGGGCTAAGACAACAGTTGCTTTTAGCCCCTCTTCCCTTGAGACCATTTCCTGTGGGGTTTCAAATATTAGGAGCTTATTCCCAGAACTGCCAATCATATCCATAAATGAAGCATACCCCAATGAGAGCTCCCTCAACCTTTTGTAAGGAATGCTGGAACATGACTGTGCTCATTTTTTAACCCCAGCCCCCTCACTGTGTCACCTGCATCTGGGGACTAGTCAATGGTTTTTCTGTGCTGGTTTTACTACAGGGGACCAGGCTGAAAAGCAACTCCCCCCCCCTCATTTCAGAGCTAGATCACAAAATGCACTTTAGGGGTCCATGAGATTTCTCCCTCTGTCTGTGTCACAGTCATATTCTTGCCTTCCAGCAAATATACCTGCCACTAGAACCAATGACTTGCACATCAGTATACCACCACCACAGTCCAAAGATGGAAATGTCGCAGTGACCTGCTGGTCTTTTCTGCCACCTGAATGGGGGGGTGGGGGTTTGGGAGCCAGCAGAGGCAAAAACTGGTTATGTGGACAACAGAAGGGTGACGACTTTCTTCCCCCAAATTTAGCACATATTTTTTTTTTAAAGGCAACTCTTAAAAAGTCCTTTCAAGCAAGAAGTAAAAACAGGCTGTCCTCTGTTCTGGGCTGGTGTATCCTGTTGTATATGACACCCTGAAATCTTAGGTCTTTCCCCCCCCCCCTCCAACAACACAGAGCTTTTCAGGGAGGAAAAAAAAAGTATCATGGGAAAATTGGAGGTAGGTCCAGGAAAGGAAGATGGGTTCTCATCAGGGGCAAAAGAGACCACCTTTGAGTCAACATTCTGGCTTCACAGGTCCAAGGAAATGGCCCTGGGCATTCTGCCATGACGGGCAAGTGGCCAGCCAGAGACACCATTCTGCCTCCTGCCAAAATGACATCTACCACATCCCCTGGGATGAAGTGTGGCACTCAGACTCCCACAGGTGCAAATCTAGAGGTGTCTTCCAACCCCCAGCCTCAGTAGGGTACAGCACAGGGCCCACCAGAGACTGCTCAGTGAACAGTGCCCCGAGCTTGGGAATTTATAGGCCACCCCACCTTGTAGCACACAGACTGTTTCAGAGAGTTAAACTCCCAGCTTTCAAACCGCGTCCAGACTCCACCGGCCCACACTCACAGTCCACAGTGGCAAACAACCCACCAGGACCGCATTGCAGGTCACCTGCTGCCAACCCCACCCCAATGAAAGAAGAGAAAACTCTTCTCCTGGGTCCCAACACGCTCCACAACTCAATGGGTGCTGAAATCTTGGCTCCCTAAAGGCCCCCGGGGTGAGGAAGGATCAGTACCCCCACTACCTCTAGCCCATAAGCAGCCCCTTGCCACCCGGCCACCTTTGTCCCAAATTCTCCAAGAGGTAGTAAGTGTAAGTCTTGGAACCTGAACCCGCTCAGGGAAGCACAGCCCGCTCAGGGGCGTTGCGGTGGGTGGGTGTCGGCCGTGCAATTATTCTTAGCGCGCCACTCTTCGCAAAAGTGGTGCCTCCACCCTCAAGACAACAACACTCTGTCTCTGGGAGTTCACAAGCCTGGCTCACACACCAGAGCGGTGTGGGACACAAGATAGGATCCCTTGGAGGAGTGAAATCATCCCCTGGGGGATGAAACACGGAAACAGAGCTCTTTTGCTCCTGGGAGCCCCACACCCACCTTTACACAGTACACACTACCTCCCCAGGACTCCTCCCGCATCCCCCAGGAGCCCGGCGGCGGCACGCCCATCCTTTACCTATAGTTGTGATGACGGTGATGGCAAAGTAGAAGGAACCCGCGAATTTCCACTGGACACCGGAGCGATGGGGCTCAGACTGCAGGATCACCAGCTCCAGCTGCTGGTAGTCGTCAGAGCTGATGTTGTACTTGCCTCTGATGCGGACCTCTTCGGCTTTAAGTTTCTCCTCCTCGCGCATCTCATGGTCGGACTCGAGGGCATCGAACACCGCTGCACCCACCAGCAAGTAGGTGAAGGTGCAGGCGATCAGGGAGAGGGTACGCACGTTCTGCCTCTTCATGGCTGCGAAGAAGGAGGCGCCAAAGGGGATAAGAGCCAAACCATCCCAATGCAGCGCCGCACGGACGCAACCTCCTCTGCGATGGATTCGAAGTTGTAAGCTGTGGTAACAGCAGACGCGGCAGCTGATACTGGAAACGGAATCATCTTCGGGGTCCTCACTGACCCGAACTTCAACACCTTCAGGTGCCGCGGGCTCAATGTCCACAACGGACTCCCTGGTCTCTGCGGGTTTCGCAGGCTCAGCGGACGCCCCGGGCTCAGCGGATGCCCCGGGCTCGGCAGGCTCGGCGGACTCTGCGGGCGCAGCGGCTTCCGCGGGCGCAGCGGGTTCCGCGGGAGCAGCGGGTTCCGCGGGCGCAGCGGTTTCCGCGGGCGCAGCGGGTTCCGCGGGCGCAGCGGGTTCCGCGGGCGCAGCGGGTTCCGCGGGCGCAGCGGGTTCCGCGGGCTCAGCGGCTTCCGCGGGCTCAGCGGCTTCCGCGGGCGCAGCGGGTTCTGTAGGCGCACCGGGTTCCTCGGTCACAACGGGCCGCTCTGCGGGCGTAGCGGGCCCACCCAGTGCAATTGTTTCCGCAAACTCAACGGGGTCTGCGGGAGTGGTGATCACCACTGGGATAGGCAAGAGGGTAGGCAGGTTTATGGCATCGCTAGCGCGTGGAGGCCAGTGATCCTGGGCCCGGGACACCCTACGCCAGGCCTGGGTCAAGCGGCTTGCCCCAGTGCGGATGGTCGTGAAGATGGATGGCCCACGCTCGTTCCGCGAGGGCTGAACGGTTCTCGGCCCCTGGCCCCTGGAGCCCGCGGGCTGGGCTGTGGCAGGATCAGAAGCCGGGACAGAGGGCGACCCGGGGAGAGGTTCCGCATCTCTACGGATGCGTTCCCCGGTTAGCGGGGCCCAGCTAATCGCCTCCAGGGTGGCAATTGCCCCGCGGGGACCAACTTCTCCCTCTAGCTTTCCTCACCCCTTGGGTTGGGGGAACAGAAAAGTTTGCTAAATGAAGGTGTCTCTAGAATCCCCTGCAAGCAGGAAGAGAGTCTATCTAGCAGGTGCAACGGGAGAGGCAGCCCGATGCCCCAGAGTCCGAACGCCCTGTGCCCACCTGGGCGCGCGGGGCACGCGGGGTGCCCGCCGCGCGACAGCCGGTCTGCGAAGTTTGTTTTACTCAGCCTGCGAAGCTCAGGAACAGGGCGAAGCCCAAGACAGGAGCTGCGACGGGGCTACCTCGAGGGCGACGAGGGAACTGCGTGGCGGCGGCCAGCTCCTCCGGGGACGGCGGGAGAGGTGGCAGCGGCGGCGGGAGTGGAGCCGCCGGCCTAGAGGAACTGAAGGGTAGGGATAAGGAAGGACCGGCAAACGCACAGCAGCCAAGGGAGGATCCCGAGACTCTGGCGTCCAGGAGTCCAGAGAGGCAGCCGCCGCTCTGGTCTGCCTGAGGCGCTGTGCGTGCGCGCCGGAGGGAGCCGGAGTGTATGTATTCGCGGGTGTGCGTGCGCGCGTGTTTGCGTTTGACGGCCCCGCTCCGGCGGGAGGGAGAGGGGGGGCAGGCTACTCCGGAGGACCGGCTTCCCTCCCTCCTCTCTTCTCCTCTCTTCTCTCCCTTCCTCCCTTGCTCCCTCCCTCCCTCCCCCCTCACTTCTGCAGCCTCCGGGTCGCTCCACCTCCCGCCTGGTCCCCAGCCAGCTGGCCTGGCAGCTCCTGCAGCAGACCTAATGTTGCGCAGGGTGCTTGCTATGGAGCCCAGGAGAGGTGGCAGAGGCGGGGTCCTGGGGGGGGGGTATAGGGGTAGAATTGGGTGCCGCCAGGGTGCGGGTGCAGGAACCCAGCCGCTGGTGGGTTTTGGCTGGAATGGGTGGATAAACAGGAATGCTTGGGTTTCTTCTAGCACGGCTCACCTAAGAGCTCACACAGCCTTGGCAAAGTGAAGAGTTTGAAAAACCCGCAGCTGAAGATGAGGAACGAATTCAGCCAGTGGAGGCAGATTGGGGTTTTAACGGAGAAATGAGAGAGTGGGGAATAGAAGGAAAGGGGGCTATGGGCGCTTGGGAGTGTGGAGTGCAGCGGCAGTGGCCTCGGCCTCACAATCTCCCCATTTAACACAGGCACGAACACACACACACACACACACACACACACACACACACACACACACACACTTCCAGCTGCAGCAGCCCCAGGGCACAGCAGCACCCTACTGCCTCGTGGAGTGTTGGGGTTTGACATTCTCCGCAGTCCCCATGGTGGGTTGCCGAATGCATCTCCCGAGGTCCTGCACCTGCCGACCCCAGCTGCCTTCCCTAGAGCTCTGGCCAATAGCGCAGACCGCCACTCTTAGAGTCACACACGGACGGGAATTTTCATCCACCCTCGCCGCGGGTAACCTCCCCTGTTTCGTTTTTTGTTTGTTTGTTTGTTTTGTTTTGTTTTTCTAATCACTTCTTGTTCCCCTGGCAGAGGAGAGCGAGCCCCGGGAGGTTCACCCTTTAAGTTCAGGCTTGGGGATGGGACAGGAGGATCCCGCCAAGAATCAGTCTAAGCATCCAGGAAAGAAGCCCAAATTTCTCTGTTTGGACTTTCCGGCTCCCCCACCCACCCATCTCACTTTAGGTCGCCCAGACGTTTTCTCGCTCACAAAGCACCCCTAGAGCAGTATTGTTACCAACGGGCAGGTAAACCCAATTTCTTGAGACCCCCCCCCCAGGACTTGCTTTCCTCAGCTACGCTCTCTTCTCTGTCCCCAGCCAAGGAAGACGTGCAGATGTTGAAATCCTGTGACCCCCCCCCCCAGGCAATAGCTAAGAGGCCAGAGCTGACCTCGGAGTCTGGGAATCAGACCCAATTGTTGAATTCGAGGATATAGAAGCCCCACGTTCTTCAGACTCCCTGACCATAGCCCGGCCTCTGTCTACCCAGACTCAGCCCGATGGGTTCAGGGCCTCTCGTAGGCTCCGGGGTAAAAAGCTCTTCACCCAAATGCAAAGGCTTGTGGGTGCACCACTGCACAGGGGTGTCTCCCTGGGGTCTTCAGGGACCCGATTGGGGTGCCGCACCAGAGCAGGTGCTCTCCAAAATTCATTTTAGAATCCGGTGTGTGTGTGTGTGTGTGTGTGTGTGTGTGTGTGTGTGTGTGTGTGTGTGTGTGTATGTGTCCCACCAACTCACCACCACGCTTAGCAAGTGAGCGTGGCTGCCTGCGGGGTGAGTCACCACAAATGAGCGACAAGGATTCCCGGCCACTGGGAATTAATTGAGCCGTGGGTCAACCCACGGCGGAATCAGGCCTCCCGCAGCTCTGGCAGCGGTGGCACCCTGAGTCACAGCTGCCGTCCAGCCTCCTAGAGGTCCGACAGGGCTTGTGGATCTCGGTGCCACCAGGGGGCGCTGGACTCCGACCCACAGATCTGCCCACTTTGGAGCCAAACAGACTGCAGTGAAGTTCAGGCTGTCCCCAAAGGCGAGTGTAAGAGCAGGGGTGGGGGTGGGGGAATGGGCTGAGCTCCGAGGACCCATTCCAGGCTTGGTGCGGAGGCGTTTGTGTTCGGGTTTAGGGAGCTTCAGTTACTTGCAGTCTTTCGGAAAAAATGGAAGGGAATTTAAGCTTGAAATTACGCCAAGACCCTTGTTTTATAGGTGAGGGAAAGGGCTCCGGTCCAAGACCACCGGTTTACTCTCATCTAGAACCAACTCTCCCCAGGCTCCTTTCCAGCTTTCCCTCCAGCAACCCGGTTGTTTTGCAGTCCCAAGTTCCCTGTCTACACCCCACAACCCAGTCCTTGAATGTCTTTTGACTGCCGGTGGAACGGGAGCTCATTGGAGGAGAGCTTGACTATTCTGCCTGTACCACCCCATTCTCAAGAAAGATGCTCAGAATGGTGAGCCTGAGCTGGTCTTCCCCTGTAAGCAGATTGGTGAAGACCCAACTGTCATCACAGAGCCCTCATCCAGTAACTGACAGAACCAGACGCAGAGATCCACTGCCGAGCACTGGGCTGGGGACCCAGCTGAAGTCAGGAAGGAGGGAACATATGAGCAAGGGAGGTCGGGATCATGATGGAGAAATCTACAGAGACAGCTGAACCAAGCTTGTGGGAACTTGTGAAGGCTAGACCGACAGCTGTGGGAGGAATGGATGGGGAGGGGGGCTTGGAGGAGGAGGGGAGGGGCACGAGGAGGGGTGAGGGCACTGTGGTTAGAACGTAAAATGAAATAAATAAATACATGTTTAAAAAGTAAAAAAAAAAAGTTAAAAAGTAAAAGAGAGAGAAGAGAGAGAGAGAGAGAGAGAGAGAGAGAGAGAGAGAGAGAGAGAGAGATGCTCAGCTACAGCCCAAAGAGCACAGGAATGGTGACAACCCCTGCCTCTCTGCTCCAGAGGTGGTTCTGAGAGTCCCAACTCCCAGGGTTGGGTGCTGAGCCCAGGGATTTTTTTTTTTAATGCTAGAAAAATAACTTTAATGCTAGAAAATTATCATTTGGATAATTGCCAATTAAGCTCAGAAATTCTTCCCCATCGTGTGGCCTTGGCCCACCTGTCCTCATGTGAGGCCGTGAGTGCTCTCCTCTCTCGGTAGGGCTACAGACTGACGGGTGTAACCTCGGGGCTTCTTGACTCGGGGCATGACTAAGCAGTTCAGGGAAGAGCTGCTGCAGAGGGAGGGAAAGGCTTTGAGGACACCAATACAGGGCACAGCTATGAGGACGGGTGAGTGGGCAGACAGCCTCTCTGTGCCCCTTCAGGACTCAGTCCCTAGACCTCCTTGCACTTACTTTGCTTCCCTCTTTAATGAAAGCAAATGCATCTTATTAGCTAATAAAACACGCCGTGGTTTTACGACTCAGCCGCCTACTTGTTTGTCTTGCTCTGTTCCGTACTCGCAGTGGGCATGACTGCAGTCCTTCTTCCAGCCCTTTCGAGGACGCCAGCGGCTCAGCACATCCTAGCCCCACAACGAATAAGGAAGGGAGGACGCAAGTCCCCAGCCAGTAAACCTTCGCATCCCTGCAGTGTGTCTGGCCACAGGGGCTGCAGCTGGAGGAAGGGAAGGCGTGGGGGAGGGTACAGTGTTCTATGCCAAGTATTCCGGGCTGATGCCACCTGCTAGCCCCGGGGAAGAAGTCAGAGGTGCCAATGGCTCCCTGAACACCCTGAATCCTTGGCAGTGCCAAATGCTTTGTCACCATCCTATCTCCATCTTTCAATGCCGGCAGAGGGTAAGAACCATCACCACTTTCCAAGGGTGAGGATGAGTTTTCTCACAGCCTTACCTTGAAGGAGGAGCCGTGTGGATGAAGTCTTCCCACTGGGGAGCCCCGTGATGGTTAGCATGACTGTCAACCTGATAGACTCTAGACTGGACTGGCCTGCGGGCACACCTGTGAGAGGTTACCTAGGTTACGTTGATTGATACAGGAAGACCCACCTTAGTTGTGAGCAGCAGCACTCTTGGGGCTGGAGTCCTGGGCTGACCGAAAGGGAGACAATGAGCTGAGCATTAGCAGTCATCCCTGCCGGCTATGCCTAGACACCTCAAGCCTCTGCCACCATGCCGCCCTTGTGACGATAACTATCTGCCGGGGGACTGTGAGACAAAGTAAGCCTTCAAGTTGCTTTTCTACCAGCAGGCAAAGCAACTAAGCCCCAAGAGCAGGGTCCCCTCCAGCCTTTGGCAAGCTCGTAAAGCCATGCAGTCTGCACAGTTAGAGTTAGTCTATCTTCACTTCAGCCTTCCACAGACAACCACCCCCAGTGTGAGCCAGGAAGCTTACCCAGTATTTCCTGGACTCTTTTCAGCATATGAGCCTGTGTGTTTTACAGCCACACTGTCTCACCAACACTGGGTTGAACAGTGCAACCCGGGGCTTCCCGGAGGCTTTGGGCTAACAAACATTGCCATCCTACACAGCAGTACTGCGAGCAGGGTTTTCCCAACTCACTCGGTGATGGAACCACCTACGGGTGAAGCAACACTGGGTCCTGAGAGCCCGTTTTGGAAGCCACTGCCCCAGGTTAAGGGCTGGAGGCAGGGAGGGAGGTAGTCTGGGCTCTGGGGAACTCATCTTAGACTTAGCAGACCTGTTGGTTCAAACCAGGATCCGTACAGTCTGGAGCACCTGTTGAGTCTCAGCTTCCCTGGCAGCTTCCCTCTTCCTGGGTTTCCACCTGCAGCTCCGGTGAACACGTCTGTCTCTGTCAGGAAGCCAGAGCTCTCTTTTGAACACACTTTGTGTGTCCATGCTGAAAATCCACTAGCAGAGCAGACTCCCTCTTTCCATCATTCTTCCCTTAAGTCCAAGCTGCTGTAGGCCCTCTCATCTGAACTGCTGTTGTTTATTGTGTGCTAAGAATCCACTCTGTTGTCTCTGTTCCCCGGG
Organism: Cricetiscus sungorus; assembly: GCA_030556225.1. Taxonomy (NCBI): domain Eukaryota; kingdom Metazoa; phylum Chordata; class Mammalia; order Rodentia; family Cricetidae; genus Cricetiscus; species Cricetiscus sungorus. Next base: position 46,277,620 of record JANBXA010000366.1, read on the forward strand.
CTGGATTGTCACATCTGGGGGTGATGGGGACTCATTGTCATTGCAGGAGCAGTCCTAATGAAGACCCGGAAAAGCCACTCTTACCATCCTTGGTTAGTGAGGAGCCAAGGTGTCTGTAATTAGCACAATGATGGGGACTTCCAGCTTTTGCAGGCTGGGAGCTGTATTCTCCTCTTCTCTTTTCTAAGCAGGCAATATCCACAGGGTGCGGCCATGTGATGATATGATGGTATTAAGATTGATAAGGAAGAAGGTGCCCCAAACTGTTTTGTGGCTATTGGGTTAAATCCTGCTAAAATGAGTCTCGCCCCCTCTCCCGAGTTTGGTGTCAATGATGTAAAAACATCGTGGCTTAGAGCTTCCGGGACAAAAGCCGGTGATAGAAAGTAGACGTGGAGACTGGGTCTTTTAGAGGCTCCAGGGAGCATAACCTTTGGCTTGTCAGGCTCCTGGCTTCCAAGGATGTGGGTGGGTGACATGTGGCATTGACCTGGTGGTCTTACTGGGGATTTTCAAGGTTCAAACTTGTCAGTACATTGTTCATGATGTCGCAAGTGGGCAGCGAATATCCATATATTCATTGCAGGAATAAAATTCTTTGGGAGTGGATGCCGTCTGCTCCTTGGGTTACAAGACCTTTAATGGTATGAATATCATTCATGATAAAAGGCATCTTCTCAGAGTCAAGGTCATCTGGCAAGCGAGGGAAATGACCAGAGGCAAAGTCAACTCAGGTATCTCCCCACAAAGCTCTCTGCCAGGAAACCAGCATACCTCAGGGTACCATACAGACTCATGATGACCTTCTCCAGTAGAGAAAACCAGATTAGTATAATTCAAGTCTCTTAAGGCGGCCTGATGGTGTGCTCATCTCCTGCCTGACCCACATAAAGCTGTGCTGCACTCTCCAACGGAGAGTTCCTCCCTGGCACATATCTAATGGAAAGAGTCATAAGGCCAGCACAGCTGTTTGACAAAACTCAGGTATGCTGGGTTACGCGATGGCTGCCCTGTTACCTTTCGTTTTCTTCTCCAACTGTACCACACTTGGGAGGCTTTTTAATATTTGTACAGAGTTGGAACATTGGATTGGTGGCCACATCTATCAGAATCCCAGAACAATTTCCTACCGGGCAGCACAAAGCCATCCCACTCTCCTAAGGTCCTGAGAGGACAACAGAAACCAAGGAGCAAAACACACAACAAAGACAAAACCAAAATCACTCCTAGGCCCTCCTAAAACCACATGCCTAGACGCCAGCATAAAAACACAATAACAGCAAGGACAATGTGTCTTCACTTACGCAACTCTACCGCAGCAGGCTCTAAGCACTGCAACATAGCTGAAGCACAACACAGTGACCTTAAAAGAGCCTTTATGAATATGATAGAGGTTCTTTAAAAAGAAACAAATAGACCCCTTGAAGAAATCTATGAAAACACAAACAGTAGAAGGAAATGAAGAAAACTGTTCAAGACCTGGAAAATGGAAATGGAATCGATAAAGAGAACCCAAGCTAGGGTAAATCTGGAAATAAAAAAATTCAGAAACCTCAGAGGCAAAATTCAACAACAGAATACAAGAAATGAAAGAAAGAGTCTCAGGCATTGAAGGAAATGGATAGCTCAGTCAAAGAAAACCTTAAATTCAAAAGAACTATTGGTATAAAATACCCAGGAAATATGAGAGACTATAAAGGACCAAACCTAAGAATAATAAGAATAGAGGAGGAAGAAGAAACCCAGGTCAAAGGCATAGATAATCTTTTCAAGAAAATCATAGACAGAAAATGTCCTAACCTAGGAAGGAAATGCCTATCAAGGTACCCGGAGCATACAGCACACCAAGTAGACAGGACTGAAAAAGCAAGTTTCCTCAGGACATCATCATAATAATAATAAACTAAACATACAGAACAAAGAAAGAATATTAAAGGCTGAAAGGGAAAATAACCAAGTAACATAAAGACTGACTGACCCATTGGAATTACATCTGACTTCTAAATGAAGAAATACACAAGGAATAAATGATCCCAGACCAGCAAATCAAAAGAAGGAAACACACACACACACACACACACACACACACACACACACACACACACACACACACACCACCACCACCACCACCACAACAACAACAACAACAATAAAATAACAGGAATCAACAAACACTGCTCATTGATACCTCTTAACATCAAGGATAGACATCACATCACCTTGGGTTAAAAAGATAAAAAAGGATAACCCAAGCAAATGGACCTATGAAAGCAGATGTAGCCATTTTAATATCCGACAAAATAGACTTCAAGCCAAAACTAATCATACAAGATAGAGAAGGATACTACATACTCAAAAAAAAAATCCACCAAGAGAACATTGCAATTCTTAACATCTATGCAACAAACACAAAGGACACCCAAGTTCATAAAAGAAAAGCTATTATAGCTCAAATCGCATACTGACTACTGACCCTCACACACAGATAGTGGGAAGCTTCAATATTCTACTCACATCAATGGACAAGTCATCCAGACAAAAACTAAACAGAGACATTCTGGGGATAACTGATGTTATAGATTCAATGGACCCAACATTTACAGAACATTCCACCCAAACACAAAGGAGTATATCTTCTTCTCTATGCCTTATGAAACTTTCTCCCAAATTCATTACATCATTGGACATCAAACAAGTCTTAAGAGATAAAAAAAAAAAATTAAAAATAACACCCTGCATCCTATCTGGCTACCACAGATTAAAAATGGGTATCAATAAAAACAGAAAAAATATAGAGCTTATGAACTCAAGGAAAATTAACAATGCTCTATTGATTGAAAAATTTTGGTCAAGGCCAAAATTAAGAAAGAAATCAAAGACTTTCTAGAATGAAATGAAAATTAATATACAATATACCCAAACTTATGGGACACAATGGAGTTCTAAAAGGAAAATTCATAGCAATAAGTACCTATATTAAAAAACTGGAGAGATCTTGTACTAATAATTTAACAGTACACCTGAAAGCTCTAGAATGAAAAGAAGAAATTGCACCCAAAAGGGTAGATGGCAAGGAATAATCAAACTCAGGGCTGAAATCAATAAAATAGAAACAAATAATGCAAAGAATCAATGGGAAAAAGTGTTGGCTTCTTGAGAAAATCAATAATATTGACAAACTCTTATCTAAATTAATTACCTATGTGGAAAGAATATATCCAAATTAACCAAATTATAAATGAAAGGGGGACATAACAATAGAGACATAGGAAATCCAGAGAATAATAAGGACATCTTTAAAATCCTATATTCCACCAGAATGGAAAAAATCTAAAAAAAAAAATGGATATTTTTCTTGATATATACTATTACAAAATTTAAATTAATATCAGATAGCAATTTGTTATAAGCACTAATGAAATAGAGGCAGTCATTATAAGTCTTCCAACCCCAAAATAAAGAAAGCCCAAAGCAAATGGATTTTGCAATTTTGCACAGAATTTTACTGGTCTTTAAAAGAAGAGTTAATGCCAATAGTCCTCAAATTATTCTATAAAATAGAAACAGAAGAAATAATTCCCAATTCATCTTACAAGACCACAGTTACCCTAATACCAAACCACATAAAGATCAAACAAGGAAGAGAACTACTGACCAATCTCCCTTATGAACATAGATGAAAAAAATCTCAATAAAATACTTGCAAACCAAGTCCAAGAACACATAAAAAGAAATCAAGCATGCAAGAAAGAAGAAGAAAGAAAGGTAAGGGAGGAAGGAAAGGTGAGAGGGAGGGAGGGAGGAAGAAAGGAAGAAAGACAGGATGGAGGGAGAAAGAAAGAGAGAGATAGAGCCAGAGAGAAGGAGAGAGAGAGAGAGAGAGAGAGAGAGAGAGAGAGAGAGAGAGAGAGAGAGAGAGATCATCTGCCACGATCAAGCAAGCTTCACCCTAGAGATTCAAGAAATAAAACAAGACCTTCTACAATAACCTCAAATAATACAAAATACCTTGGGGTAGATTTAACTCAACAAGCAAAAGACTTGTATGATAAACAACTTCAATTCACTGCAGAAAGAAAATGAAGAAGTTATCAAAAGTTGGAAAGATCTCCCATGCTCATGGATCAATAGGATTAATGTAGAAAAAAATGGTCATCTTACCTAAAGCATTCTATAGATTCATTGCAATCCTCATCAAAACTCCAACACAATTCTTCACAGATTTTTGAAAGAACTATTTTCAGCTTCATATGGAAACATAAAAACCCAGGGTAACTAAAACAGTCCTCAACATCAACAAAAAAGAACGGCTGGAGATATCATAATCCCCAATATCAAAGCTATTATGGCTTAAAAAAACAAAACAAAAAAACAAAAAACAAAAACCCAGCATGGTATTGGCACAAAAACAGGCATGGTAATTAACAGAATGGAATTGAAGATTCAGACATAAATCCACACACCTTGGACACATGATTTTTTATTTTAAAAAAGCCATAAATACATATTGGAAAGAAGACAACATCTTCAAAAATGGTGCTGGTCAAGCTGGATGTCTGTATGCAAAAGAATGATGCACATGTATACATACTTATAACCCTGCACAAAATTCAAGTCAAGATCGATTTAAAAACAACAACAACAACAACAACAACAAAAACCCAACATAAAAGCAGATACACAGAAAGTGGAAAAGCCTTGAGCTCATTGGCACACAGAAAGACTTCTTGAGCTGAACATCTATAGCTCAGGCACTAAGAGCAACAATTAATGATGAAACTGAAAACCTTGTATATCGCAAAGGACATCATCTTTCAGACAAATCAGCAGCCTGTAGAATGAGAAAGTTTTTTTTTAACAACTACACATTCAATAGAGGGCTAATATCTAAAATATATAAACTCCAAAACCTAGATAGCAAGCGAACACATAACCCAATTAAAAATAAGATACTGATTTAAATATAATTCTGAAAAGAATAAATTGAAATGGCTGAGGAACAAAGAAATGTTCAACATCTTTAGTTCATCAGAGAAATGCAAATCAAAACTACTTTCAGATTTCATCTAACACCTTTCAGAATGACTAAGTTTAGTAACATTAGTGGGATAAGGTCATGGGATAAGTGAAACATTCATCCATTGCTGGTTGGAGTGCAGATTTGTACAGCAACTAAGGAAATTAGTGTGGCAGTTTCTAATGTAGTTGGAAATTGATCTACTTCAATGCTCCTGGGCATATACCCAAAGGATGTTACATCCTACCAAAAGGACACTTGCTAAACCATGTCCATTGCTGGTCTATTCATAATAGCCACAAATTGGAAACGACCTTTGTCTTTCAACAAAAGAATGGGTAAAAGAAGTAAATATGATACATTTACATAATGAGTATTACTCAACCATTGGAAAACGAAATTTGCAGGCAAATTGGTGGTACTAGAAAAAAATCATCCTGAGTGAGGTAACCCAGACCCAGAAGGACAAGTATGGTATGTATTCACTTATATGTGGGTAGTAGCTGTTAGTTCAATCAATAGTAACCAAGCTATAAGCCATAGAACCACTGAGGTTAGGTATCAAGTAAGGGACTGGTGGGAGGAGGCAGATGTAGCTCCCTAGAGAAGAGAGAAGAATAATTATGAATTGATGGGAGGTAAATGACTGGAATGGGAGGCTCACATAGAGAGGGAAAGGGAAGAGTATGGAAACATAATACAGTAGACGCTTCCATATATACGAAGGCAATCTAAATGAAACCTCCCTGTACTGGGATTGGATTATATCTAATTGAGTTGTGGACCAAAATGGTGTCACAGGAATCACAAAATCTTGTAGGCCTTTTCCAAGACTGTAGGTTGCTCTCCACAAACTTACAGCAAGGCACCACTGCTGAAGACAACACCTATACAATTCAGTGAACATGAAGAAGTCAGGCTGGGGCCTCCACAGTGCTCCCCCTGCCACGTGTTGGCATCTTTGGCACAGGAAGGGTCTCTGAATGCTACACAAGAAGAAATGTAAACAGGAGCCCAGCCACAAACCCTGCAAGATGTTCTTGTGCCCATCAATGTCTGACTTGAATGGAGGCCCACTACATGAGATGGAACCAGTGCCTGACACTGCTTGGTTAAGCAGGATAATCCAGAGACCTAGCATAAAACCAAATACTACTGTTGCAGAAGGAAAGAAAGAACATGGCAATAGAAAGGCTCCTTGGTGACATTCTGCTATACTCATAGGTCAGTGCCTTGCCCAGTCGTCACCAGAGAAGCTCCCTCTTGAAGCAGATGGGACCAAATAGAGAGACCCACAGCTAGATGTTGAGTAGAGTGAGAGACCTTGGAACACTAAAGGGGAGATGCCCCTCCCCTCAGGGTTCAGGGAATCCCTAGGGAGAGCCGCACTGACTCATATGACCTCACAGAGGATGGGGCAGCATTCACAAAGCCTGCACTGGTCCACACCACATGGGGTCCTAGAGCTGACAGTAGACGTAGACACAAGCCCGAATCCCTAAACCAGAAGCCATCTCTCACTGATAACCACTTGCAAATGAAAATTGAGTTTCCTTCTAGGGAGTCTCACTGGGGAAACAAAATACTCTAACAGCCCATGAACTCAATGGTATCTTTGAAGGTTCTTTAGCTCGTAAAGTCATGTCAGGGTTTTTCTTTCTTTTAATCTTATTTTTTTTTCTTCCCGTATTTTACCCTACAGATCCTTTGTGTTTATATCATGGCTCCAGTTTAGTGTTTTTATGGGGTTCATAAGTGTGCAAATAAGTGAATTTCTTGTGCCTTCTCTTGGGCTCTTTTCCTTCTGTTTGTCTATGGGTTAGGTTTTTCTTTTTTTAAGTCTTATTATATTTTATTTTATTATTATCCCATAGAAGACATTTTGTTTTCTTCCTTCATTCCTCTTCCTTTCTTTCTTTCTTTCTTTCTTTCTTTCTTTCTTTCTTTCTTTCTTTTGTTTTTGGTTTTTGAGACAGGGTTTCTCTGTAGATCAGTCTGGCCTGGAACTCACAGATATCTGCCTGCCTCTGCCTCCTGAGTGCTGGGATTAAAAGTGCGCACCACCACCTCCCAGCTGATATTTTGTTTTCTAATGAGAGACAGAAAGGGGGTAGATCCCGATGGAAGAAGAGGTGGGGCGGAGCTGGGAGGAGTAGAGGAAGGGGAAACTGTAATTGGAATATATTATGTGAGAAAAAAAATCTCATCAATTTTAAAAAAATAAATTCTCAAATAATTAATAAAAACATCATTTAAGATTTAAAAAATAACTTAAAAATAATTTATTGGGAAGTTACTAGGAGACCCAAAAAAAAAAAAAAAAAAAAAAAAAGACAACACAATCAAATTTCCTGGAGATGATATCCCCTCAATGAGCTAAGGCCACAAGATGATAACATCTGGGAAGGGCCAGCAGGAAAGACAGACATGGAGCTACCCCACCCCCACCCCGCCAGAGGATCCATGCCTGTCCCCAAAGCATCTCCCTGAATGGGGCTTCAAAGTCCACTCAGACTTTTGTGTCAGGCCCCAGCATGGTCTCCACCTGTCACCTGCTCCTCGTGTGATTTGGTAAAGGAAGTTCCCCCTTTCTCACTTCCTCTATGGCAAAGCAACAGGGATGAAGAGGAAGGAGGTTTGGAGGCTTCCTGGGGGTGGGGCGGAGGACTCTAGTCAAGGTAGAGATCCCATCCTGTCTTTCGTTTGCTTTGTTTTTGCTTTGTCAAGTTGACACAGTCATTAAACAGGAAAGAAACTCAACTGAGAACATGACCTATGGGCAAGCCAGTGAGGCATTTTCTGCTTTGGTTATTAATGTGGGAGGGCCCTGCTCATTGCGGGTGGTGCCAGCCGTGGTAAGATGACCCTCAGCTGAATAAGAAAAGAATCAAGGAAGAAAGCCAGTAAACAGCTTTCTTCCGCAGAGCAGAGGGCCTCTGCATTGATTCCTGCCTCCAGGTTCCTGCCCTGAGTTCCTGTAAGTCAAAGGGACCCCACACACACACCCCTCCAGCGAATGGCGGCTTTTAAATGTCTTGCCTCGTGGAGGCCAGATTTTCTCCTCTGCCATTTTCACTTTTGAGTGGCAAAAGGTATCCTTGCCAACGCAGCTGATGTGGCAGCAACTTGCATTGTGACTCAACATCCCTGAACTCACCCCTGCTGTTTTGGGAACTCCTGGGTGTATCGTTTACACCTTTATGGGCATTGTCAACTTCCAAGGAACGAGAATAGGCGGAGCAAAGGTTCCAGAGGGCTCCAAAGGCTCTCCTTCCTCCAATTCTTTGATTGCTTCTCCCAGGAAGCCTTCCTGGGCTCCCAAGTTGGTTCTGAGACACATCCCGCTTCAAATAGCTTCTGCCTTCAGTGTGGCAGTCTCTTCCCTGTGCACTCCCAAAGGACAGGGAGGACTCACCTACGCCCCATCCCTAGTACAATGACCAGGCTAAACCGAGAGAGACATTGACCAATTAGAATTGAGCCCCAGTGGTCTCTGGGAGTCAGGCACGATGTCTGCTCTACTTTCCCTGTCTTTGAGCTGTTCTCTGTCTCAGGTGTCACCTATGGGTGATACAAGGTAGAAGGCAATCATAGACTCAGGAGTTGAAGGTATGAGGGATCACATGAGGGCAGGCAGAATGCATCTTAGGCTGTCCCAGAGAGCTCCACGGCATAGAAAAATGTCAGCCTGTGGTCCCCAGGCTGCAGGTTGGGCGTGCCAAGCTCCTGGAGTTGCTGTAAGCAAAGCCTAAGGAGATGTCCGCTAATGGCAAGAACTTGCTGAAGCTTTGTCTCTTGTTCTCATCTGGCCAGAAACCATTTGCCAGTTGGGTGTCCTCCCTTTGACAGACCAGGATAACATAGCACACAGAAGCCCAGAGCCACCCAAAGCCTAATGCAACTGCCCCAAGGTCCCCTGAAGTCCCCTGGGGTAACTAAGGAGTTCAACAACACATCCCCACCCCCACCCCTCATTATCTTTCGGAGGGTACTCATCTGCCTTTATGGGAAAGGTGTTTCCATGGCACTGTGGACAGTAAGTGAGCTTTCCAATTGGGTAATTCCTAAAAATCCTGAGGAAGATGGAGTGTGTGTATGTGTGTGTGTGTGGAATGTACTGTGACAGATAAGCTAGTGAAGGAATTCCCCTGAGCAGAAAGTACTTGATTTAAACTTGAGTGACATCTGCAGACCAGGAGAAAAGGCATGGACCAGAGAGGGATAACCCATCGCAAATACTCTGAGCAGGCACCCAGCATGCTTACAGAGGAACACGAAGTAGACGGAGCCAGGATGTGGGCATCCTGGGAAAGTGGTAAAAGAAAGTGCCAGAGGCCAGGCCTTTTGCACAAGAAGCAAGACTAGATAACACAGATCACAGCATGGGGAAGAGCCTGGATCTATCTACATGCACCAATTCAGCACTTGGAGGAGGGTGACCAAGGTACAGGCACCTCTCTGGGTGACTATCACATCTCAGCACCGTTGTTAGTCTTGATAACATAGGCCAGGCCTGAAGAGCTCTGTGATAGTATTTATGACTGAGAAGCACAAAGGGTTCTAGGAATTGGTGGTCAATTAAAGTATCAATGGTTCTAACTCAGATGGCTCTAAATATGCTGGAGATGGTGTGTCACAGCTGGGTGTGCCCAACCACCCTGACCTCCACGGTGCCTGTCACAGGGAGCCACCAGAACCACTGAAGTCCTAGCAGCTGCTTATGATGATGAGGGTTCCATTACCTAGGTCAGGCCTGGTAGACACAAGATAACTCTTATCACAGAGAGCGTCCAGGTCTCCCAAACCCTCATCCACTTGGTGCTTGAAATCTCTGGCTGCTTTTAAAAACTTTTTCAAATCACCAGCCAGTCGTGATGGTGCCTGGAAGGCTGAGACAAGAGGATCAACAGTTTGAGACCAGCCTGGACTGAACAGGGAAGGTTTGTCTCAAATGCTAATCCTAGTTACAAAAGTAATGATTCTTGTGTAAAACCCCAACCTGAGAAACCTGATGACACCATCTCAAAAGTGGGGTCTCAGCTTTGGGGACACTGATTTCTCACTCCCTGAAGTCAGCAGATGCTAAGGACCCTTCAATAAAAGTTTAGTTCAGAAGCAAGGGATGTGCAGAGGGCTCACTCAGGACAGGAGGAAGGAGACACCTACACTGACCTGCAAGCAACCCAACCCGGGTCTCTCTCAGCTGTGAGTTCTCTCTCTAAGAGCACCATGGAAAGCTGGCAGGAAAAGGGTTCACATCGTTGCTCAGGAACCAGAGCCTATGTGAGGTCCCCTTCCCTGACACTTTTTACCATGGAATGGTACCCACATTATTGGCCTCTTCCAATGGCCTCCTTGTCTTCTCTCCCATGCATCCTCACTAGCGTTTATTCATCTCAGCATCCTTCCAAGAATATCTAGCAAAGCAATCTGAGTCCTGGGATCCTGTGAATAACTATACAGTGTTGGATGCGCTCAGAGCCAGACAAGAGAGTAGACACTTGTGAAAAAGAACAGCCTGTATCCTAACTGGTTCTCAGTCAACCAACATGGACAGATGAGGCAACAGTAGCAAAAATTGATTAAAAGAAAAAAAAATAAGTGGCTTAATGGGCCAAAGATGCATTTTTTTTTTTTGGTCTGTGTGTCAGCAGGTGGCTGAGCTCATGGAGACACCACCTAGCTCCATTCTAGACTCCCTCTGGCCTTTGTTATCCCCGACTGGGAAAGGGAAAGTGACAGATCCGGCATTGTTTCTGGAAGTTTCTACCCCCAAACGCCAATGAATCTTCTCTGAATATATTCAATGACAATAGCATGTCACACAGCCAGGTCTGGGCAATGCAGTGTGACCTCTATAAAAGCATCCTGTCTTCTGGGCTCATATACACCAGGAAGCCAATGGGGAATACTGAGGGTTCACATCCTTGCATGTGACCTATATCCACATATGAAGACCCAGAAACATGTGAGACAGATAACAACCAGGGAGCAGAGAAGGATGGAGTGAGAAGCAGACCTTGACATGTGGAGGAATTCAACCAAGATGAATAAGAGTAGGCTTGTTTCCAACTGTAGCAAAAGTGCTAAGGGAGGGCTCTAAAAATAGAAGAGGGATTCTAATGATAGTCACACAAATTTCAAAGCTCAGCAGCCTTTGGTATGTGTGCAGGGACTGATGAGCACACAGATTTCACCTGAGCGGGGAGCAGCAGAAGAAAATAGAGTAATTCCAGAACTGTCATCTTTGGGGATCAAGGATAAAAGATGAAAGGGAAATGGAACACCCTGCCTTATGAACAGTTGGAATTTTGGTCTTAAGTAATAGTGAGAAACTGGTTGATTGCATACACAAAAAAAGAAATGTGGTCCTTAATGTAATGGAAAGATCTAGAAGGGCCTTCCAAGTAAAGAGGTGGGGGAGTGAAGACAATAAGACCAAGCTATGAAAAAACAGAAAGAAAGAATGAGAGATCATAAACTAAATGATTAGTGAGAAGAGAGTATAGGAATTACTTTAAATGAACTCATTCAATAAATTTAACATGGTGAACCACACTTGTAATCTCAGTACTTGGGGGGTTGAGACAGAAGGATGTGATTTCCAGACTAGCCAGGGATCCAAGTACAATGGTCAAAAAATGAATCAATCAATAGGTTAGTATGATAATGGAAAGAACTTAAATCTTTCATTAAGCAAAAGACAGTGGGCCTACAGCAATGCTTGCCTTGTAAACATAAGGACATGAGTTCAGTCTCTGGAACTCGCATTTTAAAAATCCAGGCATAGTGGGAAATGCCTGCAATCCAAGAGATGGGGAGGCAGAGACGGGCAGATCCTCAAGGCTCACTGGACAGGCAGCTTAGCCCATTTGGTGAGTGCCAGGCCAGTAAGAGACCCTGTCTCAAAAACACAAGGTAGATGAACTGACCTCTGTTCTCCACACACATGTGCACATACATGCACATACACATAATGCATACACAGAGAAAATAAATAATAAAAGACAGACACTTTTATATTGATTATATGCAAAACAAACAAATGAGCAAATACATTTACAGAAATACAGCCAACAGTTTCTTTAAAATATTTCAAATAGATGGCTTGGGAAATACTTACAAAAGTAAAATAAATGCTGGATGTGTTGGCACATGCCTTTAATTCCAACACTGAGGAGCCAAAGTCAGGCAAATGTCTATGTATTAGAGGCCAGCTAGGTCTACAGAGTGAGACAATGTCTGGAAAAAATTAATAAAGTAAGTGAAAGTAAAGTAAGACTAGCAAATACCTATCTCAAAAAATGTCAAGTACATTTAAGTGTATGATTTAATTAGAATATTCTGCAATGAAGTAATACAGAGCCTATTCTTAAAAATAGAAGAACTAAATATAAAAAATAAATAAAAGCTTAGGAAAGAAAAGACAACTTGATAAAAATAAAATCAGTTCAAGATAACTTCACATTTCCTTTGTCTGTGGGCACAAATAATTCAGCCTGGTGGCAGGCGCACATATTTTAATCCCAGCACCAGAGCAGTGACAACAGGAGGACCAGAAATTCAAGATCATTGAACACACATCGTGAGTTTAAGGCCAACCTGAGCTATACATGACCCTGATACAAAACAAAAATAAAGGAATCATCAAATGAAAAAGAGTGTTTAATCACTAATAAGTATCCAAACTATGTTGCCTGTCCATTCATTATATACTAGCTTGAGCAATTCAAATTTTAAAAATTATTTTTGAGGTGATTATGGAGATTTGAATATAGGTATTGTTTTAGAAGGCTAAGGACATCAGTGTAATTTTCTCATGAACAATAATGCTTTGGCAGCAATATGGGAAAGGACCTTACTATATTAAAGGGGGGTCTTGAGCATTTAGGGGTGAAATATTATGAGTTCTACACCTCAGGAAAGCAAATAAGGCTGGGTGGGCCCAGTGCCTAGATGACACTGGGTGTGCATGGCATTCATTATACTCATCTCTCTACTTTTCTGTACATTTGGAAACTTCAAGACCAATAACAAAACCCAAATGAATGGTGTAACATTTGGAAAACATAAACAGTGAATATTTGGTTATGGGATGTAGAGTGGAGAATGTCACACTTCCCAATATGCAATAGAACATACAACTTTGCAAAACTTCAGAAACACAAAAAAAATCAAGGTTCACAGAAGTCGCAGGGTGTGTATTCTGACTACACTCTGCACACATAACAATAACTAACAAAAGAGGAGGCAAAACCTCAGATGTTTACTTCCCTACACAACCGTGCATCAAAGAGAAAGTCAAGAGAGAAAATACAGATTTATGAGGAAACGAAGAAAAGAGAACACTATGTATTAAATATAAGGAGCAAAGTCACTCCACAGGCACAGCCTCAAATGCCTTCTCTGAAAGAGACCAAACGTTGTTACTGCTTGTCTAAAGAAATTAGGAGAATCAACAAGAGATAAGAAGAAAAAAATTCATAGGATGGAAGAAAGGAAATCAAGCTGGGCATGTGGTTAATTCCAACATTCAGGAGGCAGAAGCTGGTTGATCTCTGTGCATTCAAGGCCATCCTGCTTTACATAGAGAGTTCCATGACAGCCATAGCTACATAGTGAGAACCTGTCCCACAAAAATAATAATAATAAAGAGGAAACAAGTCGTGGAAGAACTGTTTTTTCAAAGTGGCTAATAAAATGTGAACAAAACCCCTCATGAGTCTAATTACAGAGAATGAAGGAAAAAGGAGAATAAAATTAGACAGAATTTGAATGAGAAACAGACATGGTCAGCTTATCTGCAGAGATAGGGGAAATAAAATATAGTTATGAGAGGAGAAATAAGCAAATGATTGATAGCAAGCACATTGGAAATCTCAAGGAAAGGGACAATTTCCAAGTGAAAGTATGTTTCCAAAAATCAATCCAGAACTAAAATGAAAAATTTAACATACCAACTATTATAGGCTATATCAGACAGTCATTGGAGATCAGCAGATTCACACCATTCTTATCTAACTTCTAAAGACCTAGTCACTTTCATGATGCTTAAACTATTTTAACTCCTATAATTCCCTTATTCATTCCATATATGTAGAATAGCTTTTATATGAGTAAGACAAAATAATGTGAAATTACAGACCAAGGTATTTATGAATATAGGTGAAGAATCCAGTGGCATATAAAAAGAATCAATTGTCCCGTGAACATTTATTCTGGGAAATCTGTTTTCAGTCAACAATTCTTGACTTTTGAGACAGTTTGGACATTTTATTCTTGAATAAGAGTCTCACTGTGAATGGAGTTCTGTGCCCTGGAACTCACTCTGTAGATCAGGCTGGCTTCAAACTCACAGAGATCTGTCGGCCTCTGCCTCCTGAGCTGGGATTAAAGGTGTGTGCTACCACATACAATGGTTCCCCTTGAGATATTTTTTTTTTCTGGCTTCTATTAGCACATAGGACTTGTTAGACAGTGGTCACTGTGTCATTGAAGATCTGAAATAAGTAGAACTGAACAGAAGTAAGGCATCCTCTGAGGTTTAGTAGTTACAAGAGGCCAATGTTTTGTATGGTCATTTTCCCGGGTTTATTTCCAAAGAAGACGATATAAGGAAATGTTTTAGTTATCTCTCAAGTTCAAACATCCCATAAAAACCAGTTCCCTTCTGATTTGACATCCACAATGAAAAAAAGGCTTTGAAAAAATTTTCTGTTTTGTTTTGTTTTGTTTTTTTTGTTTTTTTGTTTTTTTTTTTTTTTTTCTACATACATTTCTATCTGGTGCATTTAAACTAAGCAAAGAAAGGTAGGCAGAGCAACAGATCAGAGTTCTGTTTGGAATAGAACCTGGGTTCTATTTCCTAGTTGTCCACCAGTTTGGTGGGAGATGGCGAAGGGGATCTGGACATGTCTTGATTTGTGCCCTTACACCACCTCTAGAAGTGGTTCTCAACCTGTTAGTTGTAATCCCTTGGGAGTTGAAAGACACCCCGCCTCCCTTCACAGGGGTCACCTAAGAGCATCAGAAAACACAGATATTTACATTACGATTAATAACAGTAGCAATATTACAGTTACGAAGTAGCAGCAAAAAATAATTTTATGGTCCTGGGGGGTCATCACAACATGAGGAACTATAGTAAAAGCATTAGGAAGGCTGAGAACCACCCGAGGGGCTCTCCCCTTGGGACCAGCCGCGGATCTCTGTTCTCGGTGCTGAAAATGGACCCGCAGGTCGCTGTCCACAGTGCTGATAGCAGAGAAGCAGATCGCTGTCCGAGGTTCTGAAGTCTCTCTGGCTTCACCCATTTGGGGAAGGCGCTGTCCTGGGTGGCCACTGGAAGCAAGATGTGATTAATCAGTGAGTAAATTATAAAGGTGAAGGAAGGAAGGAACAATTCTTTAAGGACTTCTTTTCTCCCAAATCCACGTCTGTAACAATGCTTGTCACCTGAATTGAGTAACTCAGTATTTGGACAAAGACAATATTAAGTTTCCACTAAATATAAGTGAAGAAAGGAAACATCACCTGTATCCCAAAGCCAGTTTCCTCCTCCCAAATCTCATTCTTGTTTCCCTCTGTGTGCTAAATTTTTTATTCATTTACCTTTTCTTTTTCATTTTTAGTTTTTTTTTTCTACTTGTGTACAAATCCCTTGTAAATGCATCAATTCACTTGTGGAATTCCAAGGGAATTCCAAGTACGCGCAACTAAACTAACAGTACCTTCCTGTCCTCTTCTTTATGTCTTTAGCATCATGGTTTTGTCATGGATCCAGTTATTGCATATCCACAACAGCATAATATTCTACCACATGGGCATGCCACAATGTATATAACCTCCGTACTCTCAGTACGGCATAGGATTGTGTCTTTGTGTTAATAATTCTGCCATAAACATCTGTAACTTATTTCACATGTATTCTTCTTGTGTCTTTATTTCTTCTCTTCTTCTATGACTTAAAAAAAAAACATAACAAAAGCAACCCAAAAAAAGGAGTGGTTTATTCTGTATCCCAATTCAAGGAAGGGTTGAGTCCATCATGGTGGGGACGTCGTGACAGCATGACCATGCCTGGTGATGTTGGATCCACTATCATGAAGCAGAACAGTGAGAGAATGTAGGCTAGCACTCAGTCCATTTTCTCTGTGTTATACCATTCAGGATCCCCCAGCTAGATAATAGTCCTGCCTACAGTTAAGATGGGACTTCCCATGGCAATCAACATAATAAAGGTAATTCTCACAGGGACTCAGAAGTCCCTCTCCCATTCCAGATTCTGTCATGTTAACACTAACACAACCAATCTCCATTAAGGTAGAGTCTCTGTTAATGCCCTGTCAGCTGTATTAGCAGTGGTACACACTTCTGTTACCACATACCTTTCTTTCCTCCTCCCTGCAAGAGACACCCCTAGTGATCCAAGTAGGCCACATCAGTAGCTGTACTCCTGGGTCGTAAACATAGTAACTGGCGCTGTTCCTAGTCTGAATGAACTTATAGCGATGCACTATGCCTCCAGTATAGCTTGAGACTGTCCCCCATGGACCAATAATTGGAATTATGTTCCCAGTCTGTCAGTGCTGAGGGGGTGACACCTCCTGTGGTCAAGTCACAGCAGCATTTCTCTTAGAAGAAATTAATTAACGCTGGCATTGCAAAGCTGGCTAATTCTCATACGAGCACTATCATCAAAAGAGTAAACGTGGCTTCTCCCTGGTCTCTGTCTTTCTGTCCCAGATTTACCTCTCCCTCTCATACGATGGCATATGCCAGGTTGATACCTTCATCAACACTGATCAGATATTGGTACAATGCTTATTGACCTCCTAAACTTGTCTTTATAACACACCTAATCTTGGGAATTTAGTAACACACCCTTTTATTCTGTAGCAATGAAGTAGAGTTGAGTACAATTTTTTATACAGTCGAGTCACCTTTGTTTCTGATTTTTGTGCACTATTTAGCATACTTATTCTCTGTGCTAAGATTATAAAGTATAGCTACAAACATCTTTCAAATGTTTTACACTTTGCTTTTCACATTTAGGACTGCCCTACAATAAAAGTTTCTAGTGTGGACAGTAGGTCCCAACAATTCTCTTTCCCTGCAGCCACTTGCATGCTTGGGCAATACTGTTCTGCATAGTTCAGAGAATGATCTGCAAACTCTGTTCTTTTAGATTGAGTGAGTTCATTAAATATACAGCAACTAAATATAAAAGAATATATATCAAGTAACAGAAAGAAGCAGCAGAAAGATGGTTAAAAAAAACACATCATCATATTGAGTGCTTATAACATCCAGCAGGGATGGCCCAACCGAGAGGGCAAAAGAAAAGTAGCAGCATCCACCCAGGGCCTACGAACATCCAGCAGACACACACTAGGGAGGGCCTGTGGACTCAGCAGCTGGAGTTCCCTATCCAGAGTCACAGGCAGAGCAAATGAGGCTTCCAAATAAAAGACAAATTAGTAACAGGTGGAGATGATATCATCAACCAGGCACTCACAATGTCCCACAGAAACTGACTGGGGAAGTTAAGGCAGTCAGTTCACATTCCTGATTGAGTTTTTTCCCCATGGAAGAAGTTCCACTGCTTAACTTAGGGATTCTCTCTCCCCAATGATGGGAGATGTCATTCTGTAAATATGTTTCTTGTATTGGTTAATGAATAAAGCACTGATGGCCAATAGGAGAGCAAGATAGGCGGGACTAGGAGGAGAGAGGAAGTAGTAGGGAGGAGATTTAATATGGAGGATAGAGAGAAGAACGACAGCCCCTCTCTATGGTAAGATAAGACCATATGGAAGTACTTAGATGAATAGAAATGGGTTAATAATTAAGACAGAGCTGGCTGATAAGAAACTAGTAACTAGCCAGCAGCATTATATCAACTACAGAGTCTCTGTGTGTTATTTGAGGCTGGCATGGCGGGGGGACCAGACCAGCTGGCAGAAAAAAGCTTACTGCTTACTACCCCAACTTCCTGTGAGCACTTTTATATTGTGGGACAGACAATAGCAATACCTGTTGGAAAATGTTGGCTTTCTAGCTGTGCTCACAAGAACAATATTTTGACGTTTGGGCTATATTCTTTTTCTTCCATTTCAGAGTTGGGGGGACATCAGGCAGGGTAGACTTTTCTGCCATATTCAGATTCTCAGTAAGTTCAAACAGCCATATTATAATCTATCAATATTATGTTTGTTACAATTAAGTAAAGGAGAATTTATCTTTTCCCTCATCAGTATGGGAAGGGAGTGTTCACGGTACCTGGGTATACTTGTGTGCGCAGGTCGATTGTGGGCTTGCAACACCATACAAATTGATTTAATATAATAATACATTGTGTATATATGTGCTCCATATGTTTGTTCTCATGTGTGCTTGTACGTGGAGACTGAACCATCACTCTCTACTTTATATTTTGAGATCTCACTGAACCTGGAGCTCAGAGTGACTCCTCTCGACTGGTCAGAAAGCCCCAAGGAACTTCCTGTCACCACTTCCCCAGCACTCAGATTTCAAGTGTGTATTTCCATGCCTGGAGTTTTAAACTGGGTTCTGGGGGTTGAACCCGGGCTCTCATGCTTGCATGGCAAACATTTTATTAATGGACCCATCCCGTCAGCCCTATTCCAATGAACTTTTTAAAAAGTTCAAGAATATGTTAGCTATCACTGGACCTCTCTGCATTTCTGTAGAAATTTTAGAATCAGCTTGTCAGGCTCCACCTTAAAATTATTAAGGTTTCTATTGGCACAGCAGTCAATCTATAGATCAGCTTAGTAAGAATTTGCATCTTTATGAGAAAGTCTCTCAGCCCATTTACTTAACCCTGCTTTAATGTACTTCAATAAATTTTTATAGCTCTCCCCTTAGAGCCTTACATATAAAAGAAACAATTTATTCTGTGGTTCTGAATCAGTTTCCTGTTGGTGCTTCAACCAACCACCACAAACTTGGCTTAAGACAACACAAATTCATTATCTAATTGTTCTGGGGATCTGAAGATAGAACATCACTGAGCAAACATTGAGGTGCTGGCAGGAGTGCATTCACTGCGGAGAATTCTATGGGTAGGGAAGAATCCATCTTCCTGGCTAGCACAGCTTCTAGGGTTTGAGGATCTTCTTGGCTCATGACCAATTCCCCCATCTTCAAGGCCAAGGCTATGGGTTAAATTGTCTTCATATCACCCTCTCTGGTTCTCTTTGGCCTCCTTTTCTCTTTCAAAGGCCCTTCTAATTCCCTTGATCCTGTCTGGATAATTTATCTTAAGGTCCAGTGATTGTCAACTATAATTTTATGTATACTTATAAATTCTCCTTTCCAGTGTAATCTAATATATTCATGGGTTCTGGGAAATAGAGCTTAGCTGTCGTTGGGAAGGCATTATTCTGTCAAACACAGGATCAATTTTTTTTTAATGTAGATCTGTAAGTGGTCCATTTTATCATTTTATTTTTGTGAAGTTTGTGTTGAGATATAAAAACTCTGGATTTTCTAAATTGACTTTTTGTGTTTTACTTTCTTATCATTCTTTATTTTAAAACAATCCCAATTCCCACTCCCTCCCCTCCTCCTGCTCTCCCCACCTTATCCCCACCTAACCCCATTCATTCCTCAGAGAAGGTAAGACTTCCCATGGGGAATCAACAAAGTCTGACACATCACTTTGAAGCAGGACCAAGCCTCTTCCCCCTATATCCAGGCTGAGTAAGGTATCCCTCCAAAGAGAATAGGCTCCAAAAAGCCAGTTCAAGCACTAGAGATAAATCTTGGTCCCACTGCCAGTGGCCCCACAGACTGCCCAAGGCACACAGCTATCACCCACATTCAGAGGGCCTATGCAGGTTCTCTGCTGTAAGTCCAGAATCAGTGAGCTCCCACTAGCTCAGGTCAGCTGTCTCTGTGGATGTCCCCAAAGTTGTCTTGACCCCTTTGTTCATGTTAGAGCTCCTCCCTCTCTTCAACTGGACTCTGGGAACTCAGCCCAGTGCTTAGCTGTGGATCTCCGCATCTGCCTCCATCGGTTGCTGGATGAAGGTTCTATGATGATGATTCAGGTAGTCATCAATCTGATTACGGGGAAGGCCAGTTCAGGCATCCTCTCCACTAATGTTAAGAGTCTCAGCAGGGGTCATCCTTGTGTATTCCCGGGGATTTCTTTAGTGCCAGGTGTCTCAAGAGCAGCATAATGACTTTCAATCAAGATGTCTCTTTCCTTATTCCACCCCTGTCCTTCCCACATCTCAACTATCACATTCCCTCATGTTCTCCTTCTCCCTCTTTCTCCCCCTCCCCTTACTACCTTGCCTTCTCCCCCACCCCACCTCACACACATGCCAAATTTTCTAAGGCAATCTTGTGTATTTCCCCTGCCCAGGGGGATCCATGTATGTCTCTTTTAAGAGTCTCCTTGTTACCTGTCTTCTCTGGGGTTGTGGACTGTAGCCTGATTATCTTTTGCTTTATGTCTAATATCCACTTATGAGTGAGTGCATACTGTGTTTGTCTTTCTGGGTCTGGGTTACCTCACACAGGATGGTTTTTTTCTAGTTCCATCCATTTGCCTGGAAATTTCATGAGGTCATCATTTTTTTACAGCTAAGTAGTGCTCCATTATGTAAATGTAACACATTTTCTTTATCTACTCTTCAGTTGAGGGGCATCTAGGTTGTTTCCAAGTTCTGGGTATTACAAACAATGCTGCTATGAACACAGCTTGTGATATGAGAGTCCATCCTCTGGGTATATGCCCAAGAGTGGTATCATTGGGACTTGAGGTAGACTGATTCCCAATTTTCTGAGAAACCACCATACTGATTTCCAAAGTGGCTGTACAAGTTTGCACTCTCACCAGCAGTGGAGGAGTGTTCCCCTTACAACAGATCCTCTCCAGCATAAGGTATCATTGGTATTTATTTTTATCTTAGCCATTCTAACTAGTGTAAGATGGTATCACAGTTGTTTTGATTTGTATTTGACTGATAGCTAAAGATGTTGAGCAATTCCTTAAATGTCCTTCCGCCATTGGATTTTTTTCTTCTGTTGAGAATTCTCTGTTTAAATATGTACACTGTTTTTTTAAACTGGATTATTTGCTATTTTGATGACTAGTTTTTAAAAATATATTGTGGAGATAAGTCCTGTCTGATGTGAAATTGATGAAGATCTTTTTCCATTCTGTAGGCTTCCCTTTTGTCTTATTGACTGTGTCCTTTGCCTTACAGAAACTTCCCAGTTTCAGAGAGTCCCATTTACTAATTGTGCTCTTAGTATCTGTGCGGCTGGTATTATATTTAGGACGTGTGCTCCTGTGCCCATGCATTCAAGGGCACTCCCCAATTCTCATCCATGAAGTTCAGTGTGACTGGATTTATGTTGAGGTCTTTGATCCATTTGGACTTAAGTTTTTTGCATGGCATTAGAAATGGATCTATTTGCATTCTTCTACATGTTGACATCCAGGTATGCCAGCACCATTTTTTAAAGATGCTTCCTTTTTTTCCATTGTATAATTTTACCTTCTTTGTTGAAAATCAGGTGTCCATAGGTGAATTAATGTGTGAATTAATATCAGTGTCTTCAATTCGAGTTCATTGGTATACCTGTCTGTTTTTATGCCAATACCAAGCTGTTTACATTATTAGAGCTCTGTAGTAGAGCTTGAAGTCAGGGATGGGGATGCCTCCAGAAGTTTCTTTATTGTACAGGGTTGTTTTTAGCTATCCTGGGTTTTTTGTTTTTCCATATGAACTGAGTGTTGTTCTTTCAAGGTCTGTGAAGAACTGTGTTGGGATTTTGAGGGGGATTGCATTGAATCTGTAAACTACTTTTGGTAAGATTGCCATTTTTATTATGTTGAGCCTACCTATCCAAGAGCATGGGGGAATCTTTCCATTTTTCTGATATCTTCTTCAATTTCTTTCATCAAAGCCTTAAAATTGTTGTCATATAGGTCTTTCACTTGTTTAGTTATTATTACCCCAAGATATTTTATGTTATTTGTGGCTATTGTGAATGGTGATATTTCTCTGATTTCTTTCTTTCCCCTACTAATTATTTTGAATTTAATCTTGAATTCTGCCACATAACTGAAGGTATTCGTCAGCTATAGGAGTTTCCTGGTACAATTTTTGGGGTCACTTATGTATATTATCATATCATCTAGCAAAAGTTGACTTTTTCCTTTCCAAATTGGATCTCCTTGATCTCCCTTTGTTGTCTTATTGCTCTAGCTAGAACTTCAAGTAGAATATGAAGTAGATACAGAAAGCGTGGACAGCCTTTGTCTTGCTCCTGATTTTAGTGGACTCACTTTGAGTTTCTTTCCATTTAATTTGATATTGACTGTCTGTTTGCTGTATATTGTCTTTATTATGTTTAGATTCACTTCTTGTGTCCCTGATCTCTTCAATACCTTTATCATGAAGGGGTGTTGTATTTTGTCAAAGGCCTTTTCAGCATCTAATGAGTGGTTGTATGGTTTATTTTTTAGTTTATTTATATGGTGGATTACATTGACAGATTTTTGTATGTTGATGAAGCCTACTTGATCATGGTGGATGATTTTTTTTTGATGTGTTCTTGAATGTGTTTTATTGAGTATTTTTGCATCAATGTTCATGAGGGAGATTGTTCCCTCATGAAATAAGAAATTGTATTTCTTAGTTGAGTCTTTTGTGGTTTGTGTATTTGGGTAACTATAGCCTCATAAAAAAAGAGTTTGGCAATGTTCCTTCTGTTTCTATTGTGTGGAACAATTTGAGGAGTATAAGTATTAGCTTTTCTTTGAATTATTGGTAGAATTCTGCACTGAAGCCATATGGCTATTTTTTGGTTGGGAGACTTTTGATGACTGCTTCTATTTCATTTGGGGTTATAGGTCTATTTAAGTTGCTTATCTGTTCTTGATTTAATTTTGGCATGTAATAGTTAAATCCAGAAATTTGTCCATTTCCTTTGAAATTTCAAATTTGGCGGAGCACAGGTTTTCAAAGTATGACCTGAAAATTGTCTATATTTCCTCAGTGTCCATTGTTATGTCCCCCTTTTCATTTCTGATTTTGTTAATTCGCATGTTCTCTCTTGGGTTTTTGGTTAGTTTGGACAAAGGTTTGTCTATCTTGTTGATTTTCTCGAAAAACCAACTCTTTGTTACATTGATTTTTTTTGTATTGTTTTCCTGGTTTCTATTTTATTTATTTCAGCCTTCAAAATTGATTATTTCCTGGCGTCTACTCCTCTGGGGTGAGTTTGCTTCTTTTTGTTCTAAGGCTTTCAGTTGTGCTGTTAATTCTCTAATGTGACTATCCTTCGTTTTCTTCATATGGGCACTTAGTGCAATGAAATTTCCTCATAGCACTGCTTTCAAAGTGTCCCATAATTTCGGGTATGTTGTATCTTCATGAATTCTAGGAAGTCTTTAATTTCTTTCTTTATTTCTTCTTTGACCCAGGTATGGTGCAATAGTGCATTGTTCAGTTTCCATGAGTTTGTAGGGTTTCTGCAATCTGTGCTGTTGTTGAATGTCAACTTTAAAGTATGGTGGTCTGATAAGATACAGGGGACTCTTCCAATCTGCTGAGGTTTGTTATGTTGGCTAGTATGTGGCTGATTTTAGAGAAGGTTCAATGTGGAGCTGAGAAGAAGGTATATTCTTTTGTGTTTTGGATGGAATGTTCTATAGATGTCTGTTAAACCCAATTGAGACATAACTTCTGTTAGTTCTTTTGTTTCTTTGTTAAGTTTCTGTCTGGTTGTTCTGTTTAGCAATGAGAGTGGGCTATTGAAGTTTTCCACTATGAGTGTGTGAGGTTTTATGTGAGCGTTGAGTTTTAGTAGCATTTCTTTTACGAATGTGGCTGCCTTTGTATTTGGGGCCTTCAGAGTTTCCATGGAAAAGACAGGTACAGGTCAGCCTTTATATGTAACTTGGCCTTTTTCCTTTGCTGCTCTTAATATTCTTTCTTTATTCTGTATGTTTGGTATTTTGATTATTATGTGGCTAGGGGACATTTTTTTTTTTTTTTTGGTCCAGTCTATTTGGTGTTCTGTAAGTGTCTTGTACTTTCATTGGCATGTCTTTCTTCTTTCTTCAGGTTGGGAAAGTTTTAGTCTATGATTTTGTTGAATATGAGCACCTTTGAGCTGGGCTTCTTTGCCTTCTTCTATGTCTATTATTAGGTTTGGTCTTTTCACAGTGTCCCACATTTCCTGGATGTTTTGTGTTAAGGATTTGTTGGATTTAAGATTCTCTTTGGTTTTCAAAGAATCTATTTCCTCTAGTTTATCTTCAGCCCCTGAGATTCTCTCTTCCATCTCTTGTATTCTGTTGGTTATGCCTGCATCTGTAGTTCCTGATCGTTTGCCCAGTTTTTCTATTTCCAGAATTCCCTCAGTTTGTGTTTTCTTTATTGTCTCTATTTCAGTTTTCAAGTCTTGAACTGTTTCAGTTTTTTTCTTCATCTATTTGATTGTTTTTTCTTGGTTTTCCTTACTTTCTTTAAGAGATTTGTTCATTTCTTGCATTTTTGGCTTGGTCATTTCCTCTATTTCTTCCAATATTTTGTTTGTTTTTTCTTCCATTTCTTTAAGGGATTTTTTTCATATTGTCTTTGAGGGCCTCTATCATTTTTATGAAGTTAATTTTTAAGTCACTCTCTTCTGCTTCATTTGCTTTGGTATGTTCAGGTCTAGTTGGTGTAGAGTCCCTAAATTCTTGTGGTGTCATGCTTGTCTTTCTATTGTGAGGTGTTTTTGTTTTTTTTTTTTTTTTTTTTTTGTTTTGTTTTGTTTTGTTTTGTGTTGCCATCTTTCCATTGCTTCTTCCAGTGGGTACAGGTGGAGTTTCTCTCTCTCTCTCTCTCTCTCTCTCTCTCTCTCTCTCTCTCTCTCTCTCTCTCTCTCTCTCTCTCTCTCTCTCTCCTCTCCCTGCTACTCTCCCGGTGTGGGAAGGTGGGTCAGGAGTTCGATGTCTATAGCTCTGGGTGGTCCAAGCTCTCTAGGAGGTCTCTCCTCCCACAGGGGCCCAGCAATGGGGGTCAAAGATCAGGCAGGTGGAAACTCAGGGTGGTCCCGCGTGGATAGGCGGGTCCAGTGTGCTCAGAGAAGATTCAGGAAGTTCCCCGGAGGTGGAGGGGTTGTTGGACCCGCAATCTGGCCCAGGCTCAACCAGAGCAGTGGAGCAGCCGCCAGATTGTGTTTTCTGTATTGCCTCTATTTCAATTTTCAACTCCTAAACTGTTTGCTTCACCTATTTAATTGTTATTTTCTTGATTTTCTAGGCTTTAAGAGATTTAATGATTCCTTTCCAATTTTTTGTTTGTCTTTTCCTCCATTTCTTAAAGGGAATCTTCTCATTTCCTCTTTAAGGGTCTCTATCATCTTCATAAAGTAAGGTCATATTCTGCTCCTCCTGGGTTAGGACGATCTCGCCTTCCTGTTGTAGTGTTCAGGTGTTGCCATAATTGCTCTTTAGGTTGTTGAATGTATTCTTGCACCTAACCATCTCTTCCTCCAATTGGTATAGGCTCTTGGCCCAATCCTTGCAGTGGGCGTCTGTGTCTCAGGGATCCTTTCTTGGACAGATAACTGCAACTGCTGTCTGTATGTCAAGGAGCTGCTTTTTGTCTGCTCTGTGCAGTCTCTGCCTGTGCCTCAGGGAGCCATT
The DNA here is from genome assembly GCA_030556225.1 of Cricetiscus sungorus. Taxonomy (NCBI): domain Eukaryota; kingdom Metazoa; phylum Chordata; class Mammalia; order Rodentia; family Cricetidae; genus Cricetiscus; species Cricetiscus sungorus. Next base: position 46,303,323 of record JANBXA010000366.1, read on the forward strand.
GAGGTGTGGGGGCAGAGTGGGACTTTTAGATTACAGGGTCTGATGGGGTGGTGTTGCAGCAGCCTGCCTGCAGGAAGCGTGCCTGCTGACCTGCTAGTGTGGCTGAGGTGGGTGGGGCATAAATTAATGTTATAATCTAACAAGTGTGAATGCTCCTCCAGACTTTTGTGTTGCTAGTAACAGTTTCATTGCCTCCTTTGAGCTTCAGACTTTTGTTATTTTCCTTTCCTTAATAGGATGGACTGGGAGTGCAGCAAGAAATAGAGGCAGAGTTGCTTTGGTCCTGATCTGAGAGACAATGCTTAGGGGCCACTGGAGAAAAGGCTCAGTGGTTAAGAGCATACAACCCAAATTTACACACACACACACACACACACACACACACAAGCACACACATATACACGTCCACCATATACACAAGCACACTCCATCTACGGGTATACTTACTTTTGGAAAGGAATTTTTCAGTCTTCATTTGATTTATCTAATAGCTTTATAATTATTTACTCTCTCCATTTGTTACCATACTTTTTATCCTTATATTTTAAAGAAAATTTATGTTTTCATTTAAGCTTTTAAAATATCTGAAACAGTTGTTCTCAACCTGTAGGGCACAAGCCTCTTTGGGATGGAATGACCCTTTCACAGAGATCCACCTAAGACCATTGGAAAACACAGGTATTTACATTACAATCCGTAACAGCAGCAAAACTGTCGTTATAAAGCAGCAACAGCATTAATTTTGTGGATGGGGTCACCACAACATGAGGAACTGTATTAAAGGGTAGCAGCACTAGGAACGTTGAGAACAACTGCTCTAGAATCACGTTCTTCCTAGGTTCTTCCCATGCTTACAATTTCCTTGGGTGGCTGTCTGCAAGGAAGGCCAGACATCCCCTCTTTATCTGCTCCTTTTATTCTTTCATTAACTAGTCAGAGCTTTCTTTATTTTATCAGCTTTCTCCAAGGAAACAGCCTTTGGCTTTCTGCTGTTGTGGATTTTCCTATTTTATTAATTTGTGGCCTTATCTTTAATTACATCCTTCTATTTCCTTTAATCTCTCCTACCAGCGTTGCCTGCTCTTGTGGATGGTGATCAGCTCATTAACTTCGACATTTCCCTCTTTTGACTAGTTAACTCTACAAAGCATCCCCATCAGATCTGAATTAACTGCATCATTTTCAACATTTCTTATTTTCCACGGTCATTTGTTCTTTTGATTGTAAGTTATCTAAAAATGTTTCTTAATGCCCAAATATGAGATTAGCTTATAATTTTTTGATGATTGGCTTTTAATTTAAACGTTCTGTTTTGGGAGGCTGTCCTGGTGTGTTTGTTTTGTTTTGTTTTGTTTTGTTTTGGTTTTGGTTTTCCTCAGTGTGTCATGAGCTAGCGTCATCTAGGAAGAGGAACTTCAGGTAAGAAAATAATTGTCTATAGGCAAGTCTATAGCTCGTTTATTTTCCTTCCTTCCTTTCTTTCTTCCTTTCTTTTTTCCTTTCTTCTTTGATTGGTGATTGATGTGGGAGGGCTCCATTCACTGTGGGATGCACCACCCTTGGACAGGTGATCCTGGGTGGTCGGTATAAGAACATAGGGTGAGCAGGCTGTGAGAAGCAAGACAGTCAGTGGTGTCCCTCCATGGGCCCCGCTTCTGATCCTGCCCTGACCTCCCTTCTTGATTGACAACTTTAGGTTGAAATAAACTCTCACCCCTCCAAGTTGCTTTTGGCCACTCTTTATCACAGCAATGGAGAGAAAACTAAGATACAACATGGTTTCTATAGGATAAGTTTCCTTCAGCTACCCAATGGGCCACAAGCCAATTCATATGTGGGCTGGCTACAAACGTCTGCACAAATACAGAGTAAAATACATTTCTAAATGTTCACTGAGACAAACACACATTGAAAATTTCAAATCAATTATATGTGATCTCTCTCTCTCCTCTCCCCCCCCTCTCTCTCTCTCTCTCTCTCACACACACACACACACACACACACACACACACACACACACACACACGCCTACACACCTTAAGACTGTGTTACTGTATAGTGTAGGTTGGGCTTCAACCTATGGGCACTGGCTAACCCAGCTTGGCCTCTGTTGTACAGGACTATCTTCTAAGCCAAATTATTATGGTGGGGGCATTCAGCTGTGTGCATTTACAAAAGTCATACCAGCTGGGCTTGTCAAATTGTTTATACCCCTCATAGAGGGTGGGGGGGTCGCCAGACCCTCCCCTGAGTATTGAACCATTTGCTACCCTCACCTGTTGCTTATAATGATGCCATAACTACATATGACCTCAGAGAGGGGCGGAAGTGTATAAGCCAGAGAAGACTAGGGTGGAGGCTTCTGTTCTGCTGCTATAAGAAAGCTGTCATCCCTGCTAGGTAAAGATGCTCTGGTGTTGCCTGTTGGGAAGAAGTACCCACGCCCCTGTAAGTGATCCCTCACACGTGCTTACAAGGAAGCCTATTAAATTCACTGGTTCACCAGCGTGAACTTCGGTGGGATTGTGCCTCAAATTGCTGCTGGAACTTTGGGAGAAGCGGAGGCATTATTAATGCCTTCCTCTAGGAAGGAATTCTAGCAACACCCCCAATTCCATAGCCCTCCTGCTTCAGTTGTCTCGGTCTGATCAGTCTCCTGTGTTCTTCATTATGTGTGTGTTATTCATCCAACCACACTCAAAGGTGTGTGTAAACAATCTTACCATAGCTATGGATTGCTCCCCAGGGTTCCACGGGTCATGCCAACTGCTCCTGGTGTGGGGGCCTGCCCTGGAATGTGGCTAAAATACCCACCGACATTCAACTGAAGAGAACTGATTTGCAAATATCGATCGAAGCCCACATCGTTTCTTCTTAACAATCTTTTCATGTTCACGTCCAAAGAGATCCCTGAGCCTTGAGGGCAGAGGCTGGAGGAAGACACCCCAAAGTCTCTCACTCTCCGCATGCCGTGCTTTAGTCTGTCACTGTGCTAGTTCCTTTCTACTGCCAGAAGCTTCTCTGATGTGACCTGAGTGAGAACCTGGCCTGTGGCATGGCAATACACCACCAGGATTCACTTTATTGCTGTGCCCCTTCAGCAGAATGACAGGATCAGTTTTTCCCCTAAGTCCATGAGTTACCTAGTCTCAAGTTCTTGGCCATTTTAGCAGGATCAGGTATGGGTCCCATTTCACAGAGAGGGCCTTAAGTCTAATTAAAAAGTGGCTGGTTATTCTCAGGTTTGCACCATTATTGTACCAGCATATTCTGCAAACAGGCCACTGGTGCCTAGCTAGAGCCTTGGGGGTGGGGTGGAGGATGACTTCCTGAGGAAGGAGGCATAGAATCTGGTGTTCCAAAGAAATAAAGGAGAAACAAGATTAGGATTAAAGAGGGGGGTGAGAGGGCAGGGTATGGAGGAAACGTGGAGAGAAACAATACTAAAGGTCTTTGGAAAAGCCCTATGGATATATATATATATATATTGTGTGTGTGTGTGTGTGTGTGTGTGTGTGTGTGTGTGTGTGTGTACATATATCCCTCAAAGGAACTTAAATGGAGCCACAATATCATAGGGGAAAGACAATGCCCCAATTAGACATCTTATGTCACCAAGTAAACCCTCCAGGGCCAGGAATGGGTTACATGTTGAGTCATTGGACAAAAGGGTCCCGTGAGTATCCCTAAACATCTCAGACTATTGTCATGGCTATTGCTTACTCTCTGTAACATGGTGGCGAGGCCCTATGGCTGAAGACACAGCTTACTTATGCCATTGACATGGAGAGATAGAGCTGGTGCCCAGTAGAAGCTTCACCCATTGCCTAGCATTCGGTGACACTAGAAGGTATTCTGCATGCTCCTGAAGGAGAAAAGAACCAATGTCTTTTCATTGGGTTTTTGGCACATCTTATTCTGTTCCCATCTTCTGTAGTCTTATCTTTTGATGGCTATTGTAAGCATCATACCCCAGATGTTGCAGGATTAGCCTAGTATTTCATCTGGAATAATTCATTTTTATTTCTTATAAGTATAGATGTACTTAGTTTTTGGTACTATTTATTTTATAGCCTCTTCCTAGCAATTTGGCTGTATGTGCCTCATTCCATTGTCAACTAAAATACAGGAATAGGAAGTAATCCACACTGGGCAGTGGTGGTCATGCCTTTAATCCCAGCACTTGGGAAGCAGAGGCAAGTGGATGTCTGTGAGTTTAAGGCCAGCCTGGTCCACAGAGCGAGTTCCCATGCCCCCATCAAGCATACCCAGGTGTTCTCAAACTCAGAGATTCACCTTCCTCTGCTTCATAAGTGCTAGGATTAAGGGCATGCACCACCACCTTCTAAATATACATATATATATATATATCTTATAGGACTACTTTTGGTGTGTCCCAGAGGTTTTGATGTGTCCTGTTTTCATTTTGATTTAGTTCTATGATTTTTACATTTTTTCTTTGTTGGTTTCTTCTTTAACCCATCCATCAATAATGAGTTGTTTAATCTCTGAAGTGGTATTTATGATTTATTAAAGCTTGAGAAATATTCAGAAAAACAAAGCTACCCACAAACCATAGAAGCCAGGCACACACCTTTAATCCCAGCAGCCAGAAGATAGGAGGTGGTGGTACACACCTTTGATCCTAGGAATCAGGATTAAGAGTTAGATGAATCTCTCTGAGATCAAGGTCACCCAGGATTACATGAGATTGAATCAGTCTAAAACAGTAACAGATCACACGCCTTTAATCCCAGTACTACAGGGTTATAAAAGACAGAAGCACGGTCTTCAGTATTCTGTGAGAAGAATCCATTCTCCAGTCACACCGAAGAGAGGCAGTAGTTTGAGGCTTGGTGAAGAACTTGTGCACTGATCAGCCCTAATGGGAGAAGTCATACTGTAAATATGTTTCTTGGAGTGCTTAATGAATAAAGCACTGTTGGCCAATAAGAAAGCAAGATGGGTGGGACTAGGAGACTAGGAGGAGAGAGGAAGTAGTAGGGAGAAGATTCAAGATGGAGGACCTACAGGGTCGAACTCTCTACGCTCTGGTAAGATAAGACCACATGGAAATACTTAGATTGATAGAAATGGGTTAATATTTAAGACAGAGCTAGTCAATAAGAAATGCTAGTAAGAGGCCAACAGAATTATATCGAATACAGCGTCTCTGTGTGATATTTGGGGCTGGTGCGGCTCTGGGACCAGACCGACAGGGAAATATCATAACAAAATGGTGCCTTCAACTTAAAACTTCCACTTAAAACTTAACAAAAGCTTAAAAAAAGGGTTTTAGGAACAAAATAACAGGCAAGCAAGGCTTTTTGGTAGCAGCGTTTTTCTCAGTTGGGCTCTGCTTTGCTAGAGACAGAGAGTTACGCGGCTCCTTTAAGGGAGGTTTCCTGACTCATCAGAAGCGGCAAAAACCCGCAAGGTTAAAGAGCTCTGCTAACAACTGAATGGTGTGTTTGGCAGAGACCACATCTCCAAGCCGGCAGCGTGCTGCTGGATGCAGCTTAGGCCAAGGCAGTGAGCACAGCTCTCAGTTCTGCGGTAAAAGTGCCCACCGCCATCTTAGATAGACCGTGGTGGCTAAAACAGCTGTGGCTTTCATTTAGCAATATTGTTGTTTACCAGATAAAAGACTCGTAGATAGAAAAAGATAAAGATTTACATTAAAGACAGATTCACTAATGTGAAAACCTCTAAGGGTTTACACCGTGTTTTAAAATATACATAGGCTTGGGAGAGAAAAAGAAACAGGATACAGTGGTTTTAAAAGTAATAATAAAAAGAGAGTAGCTGGGTGTGGTGGCACATGCCTTTAATTCCAGCACTCAGGAGGCAGAGGCAAGCAGAAATCTGTGATTTCAAAGTAAACTGGTGTACGGAGTGAATTCCAGGACAGATAAAAGTTACACAGTGAAACCCGTCTCAAAAAATAGAAATAAAGCCACTTAAAGATGGAAATTTAAAAAAGATTGTGGATACTGTATGCTATTGTATTGTCTTTTAATGATTTGGCTGCTGAGGAAATAGCAACAACTGTTAAAACAATTGCTGCTGGATTAATCCAATTTATATATTTTAAAAATGCTTTGACTTCAAAATTTAAGTCTAAGGACAGGACAGGTTACTGGGGGAAAGGATTTCTATTTTCGTTTCCACAGTAAATGAAAAGCTGTGAATTCCTTCCAGACTAACAAGGTTTGATCAAGCACCTGAAACAGTGTCCCAGGTGATCCAACATTCAAAACAGCTGGGACAAGGCAGCCTTGCAGATTACAGCCAGGATTTCTGCATCTTCTTAGGATCCCATGACAGCGCCCCCTACCAGCAGGAAGCAGTTTGCAAAGAACGATGCCCAAATTCCCAAATATTGTCTATAAATGTTTGTTTTCATTTAAATGGGGTTGGTTTTAAATGGTTAATGACCACAGCCAATATCTTTAAAGGTAAAAAGGGGATTATGGTATAGATATGAATACTTTGTTTTGAAATGTATTTTCATTTATTGATACAATTTAAGGTCAATTTTGTGATATGTGTATTTCTCCTCTTGTTTAGGTATTGTGTCTATATACCTCCTTTAGAAATGTTACGTATAATTTAGTACAGATTATAGGTAGTTACCTATAATAGTCAAAACTTAATAGTGTTAGGTTTTCTAGATATATAGAGATATATTTCAATTAGATAGGCATTCTTCAAACCTTTCAAAGACCTACAGAATATGGCGTTTAAAATGGTTTTGGGTTTTTCTTGACAGTGAGACATAACTGCTCCTGGCAATACCACCTGCATCAGAAAGGAAGGTGGACATGGAAGAAACTCATTATGGAGTTTTCTTTCAATATGGCAAGACTAGCCATTTGGACAAGATATTACTCTTGTCTGGACTGTTTGACTTCATGCTGTATAAACTGGACATGCAGGACCCACAGGAAAGTGACTGCTGATACAAGATGGACATTGCTACAGGGTTCCTGCTTCATGGAAGAGTCTGACAGGCAGTTTACAGGACACAGAGAAAAGTGTCTGACAAACTGCCAACACAGGTGGACAGTTTAAAGTTTCCTGCTTTGCTGAGGAGTCTGCCAGACACACTATGGCCTATGGGCTGAAGATGGAACTTTACAGAAGAACTTCGGGTGACTGACCAGGTGAGTTGTCTCTGTCATTTCTAGAGTTTATATATTATCCTTCTGTGATCTTTAATGGAGTTGAAGGCAGATAGTTATGGTTATAGTTTTCCTTAGTTACAATTAAAGATAAGTCACATAGGACTTTAGACTCTCAAAGATAGGGTAGATGATGAAATGTTTTCTTTAAATCTTGATGTTAATGGACCAAATATTGCTAACTGTGGTTCTTGTTTGATAACTGTTTTGTTATATATTTTTCTATTTAAGGTTAAAATCCTTATTTTTATTTTAGACAGAAAGGAGGAGATGATAGGAGATGTCATTCTGTAAATATGTTTCTCATATTGGTTAATGAATAAAGCACTGTTGTCCAATAGGAAAGCAATATAGGCGGGACTAGGAGACAAGGAAGAGAGAGGAAGTAGTAGGGAGGAGTTTCAAGATGTAGGACCAACAGGGTAGAACTCCGGGCTCTCGCTCTCCAGTAAGATAAGACCACATGGAAATACTTAGATTGATAGAAATGGGTTAATGTTTAAGACAGAGCTAGCCAATAAAAAATGCTAGTAAGAGGCCAACAGAATTATATCTAATACAGCATCTCTGTGTGATATTTGGTCCCGGCTCAGCTCCGGGACCAGACAGGCAGGGAAAACATACTCTTAACATAGCCCATTCAACCCAAGGTAGAGGTAACAAGCCAGTGGCCGGCCACTTTGCTTTTCTCATATTCAACTGAAGTTTGAACCCCAATATCAGTCTCTGGGTCATTTATTTTTCATGTTACAAATCTCCATGAGTTTGTATATTTACTAGACACTTCTTTTCTGTCAGTTTTAAGTTTTACTGCATTGTGGTCAGCTAGGATACAAAGATTAGTTTCAGTCTTCTTGAATTTGTAAAGATTTGTTTGGAGTGCCATTGTAAGATCTATTTTAAAGCTGCTTCTGTGCTCCTGAGTAGAATATGAACCTTTTGGTGTTTTGGTAGAATATTTTGTGGTATTTGGTAGAATATTTGGTGTTTTGGTAGATATCCATTGAATCCATTTGATGAATGATGTCAATTCTGAATTTTCTGTTTATTTTCTGTACATATGCCCTGTCTATTAGAGAAATTGGGGTATTGAAATCATGTACTACTAATGGATATATGTTAATCTGTGTCTTTAAATCCAGTAGTAGTTTTTTTTTAAATGAAATTAGGTACATATGTTTAGGATAGTCTTCTTGGTTTCCTTGGTTAAGTGAAACGTCCCTCTTGATCTCCTGATTAGTTTTAACTTGAAGTCTATTTTGTCAAATATTAGGTTGGAGAAGCCTGGTTGCTTCTCAGTCCCATTTTTTTTTTATTTGAGCACTTTGTTCATCCTTTTAGTCTCAGGTAGTGTACCTATCTTTAAAACTAAGTTGTGTTTCTTGTAGGCAACGGACAGATGGATTTTTTTCTTGATCCTGTCAGTCTGTCTGACTTTTGATTGGAGAATTGAGACCATTGATATTTAAAGTTATTATTGAAATGTGTGTGCTAATTGTGGTTACAGTGTTGATTTTTAGTGGCAGTAGTTGTGTTCCCAGTGATATTTTGTGTGTTTGACAATTATGGCTTCATATTTCTTCTTTCCATAGTATCTCTGTTATACTCATTTCCCCCTTCATCCCAAATTAATGTTTCCTGTATTTTCTTTAGGTTTGGTTTGGGTAGTTTTTAAGGCTATTTATATTACAGACAGCTTCCCTTTCTCCTTCAATCATGCATAATTTTGCTGGGTATATTGGTCTAGGTTAGCCATCATAGTCTTTTAGGACTTGGAATGCATGGCTCTCTGACTTTCATAGTTTTCGTTGAGATATAAGCTGTTGATGAGTTTTTCTTTATATGTGAGTTGCTTTCTCTCCCTCCCTCCCTCCCTCCCTCCCTCCCTCCCTCCCTCCCTCCCTCCCTCCCTCCCTCCCTACCCCCCTTCCTCCCTCCCTCACTCTCTCTCCCTCCCCCTCCTATTTTGCAGCTTTTAATACACCTTCTTCGTTTTGTACACTTTATGTTCTAACTGTGATATGACACGGGGACTTTCTTTTCTGGTCTATTTAGTATTTTGTATGTTTCTTGTATTTGTATCAATGTCTTAGTTTGGAGAAGTTTATTTTTGTTTGTTTGTTTTTGTTTTCCTGTGATTTTGTTGAAGATATGGTCTATGGAATTGACTTAGAATTATTCTATACCTATAATTTGAAGTTATATTGTGGGCATCTGTATGCCATTTTGTGAATATAGCAAAACATTAACTTAGATAAAAACTTAAAACAATAACTTTTTAGTGTATTAGTCCCAAGCTATTTTTAAAATTCATTTAAAATTCTTTAAATAGGCTCACATTTAGATAAATACTTCCCACTGACACTCTAATTTTATTTTAATAAAAATTAATTTTATATTCTGATTTATAAGCATTAAGTAAAATAACATGTTTTGTTGTTGTCTTCTTTTTTTTTTTTTTTTTTTTTTAATGTTCTCCGTTCCCAGATGTCCTGTGTCCTCTTCCAGGGTCTAGTCCTGTGACTCTCCTTGACCTCCCCACCATACTAAGTCCTTCCTAAACCAATACAGCTATATTAATCAAAGGAATTAACATTCCTTTGTCTATGAAAAGCAGAACTGTGTTGTGCTTGGCTGGATGACTAGTTAGACATGGTCTTCCACAGCCCAGGTTAGCCCTAAACTCATTATGTAGCCACAGATGACATGGGAAGAAACTCATCTGTGTGTATCTAAGGCCTTACCCCCTCCTATGGAGAGTCAACAAAGTCTGGCATATCAAGTTGAGGCAGGTTCAAGATCCTTTCCTTCACATCAAGGCTGAGTAAAGCATATCACCACAGGGAAATGGTTCCAGAAAAACCAGCTCATGTGCCAGGGACAGATTCTGGCCCCATTGCTAGGGGCCCCACAAACAGACCAAGCTATGCAACTGTCACCCACATTCAGAAGGCCTAAGTCAGACCCATGCAGGCTCTCCATCTGTCTGTCTAGAGTCTGTGAGCTTCCACAAGCTCCAGTCAGCTGTGTCTTGGGTTTCCCTATCATGATCTTGACCCCCACTTGTTCATAAGGTTCCCTCTTCCCTCTCTTTAACTGGACTCCAGGAGGTTGGCCCAGTGCTTGGCTGTGGATCTCTGCATCTGTTTCTGACAGTTACTGGATGAAGGTTCTATGATGACAATTAGGGTAGTCACCAATCTGATTACAAGAGAAGGCCAGTTCAGGTAACCTCTCCACGAATACCACCAGTTCTGCTAGCCAGCTTACTCCAGGGGTCCCTGCCTCTGCCTTCTATGCCAGAGTTACAGATAGGCCTCTACATCCACCTGGCATTTGCATGGGTTCTGGGGATCCAAACCCTGATCCTAATGCTTGTTGCTTTTGTGGCAAGAGCTTTAACCACTGAACTATACAACCAGCCCTGGACCTAGTATTCTTAACCTCACTACAGCTTACTGATTTCTGCTTGTGGTGTGTAGATATGGTCTTTCCTAGCCAACTTCAATAGAAGGCTTCATTTGGTCTGTTCATCCACTTTGCTGGTAACCTCTTTTGATCTATAATTAGCATTTGTCTTAATCACCTAAGACACTTTTCGATGTCCCCAGAGCTAGATGACCACACATTTCTCCTATCTGCTTATGGGAACAAGGGCTGATTTTTGGGATGTCATAATGGCAGTGGTCTTCTGGGCTTGTAGGTTCAGTAGCCCCATACAATGCTTGAATCTTCTGAAACCATCTTAGGTCAGGTCTAGCCTGTGCTCAGATCCTATCAGAGACAGCTCAGCACCTTCCTCATGCTGTCCCTTTCCTGTTGGAACATTTGTGTCGCCGGGTAAAGCTTTCAGCTTCATGTTGGCTAACAATTGAGCCACAGAAGGACTGATGGAGCCCAGCAAGGATAAATGTTGAGAATCCCTGGGGGAGGTGGAATTTTAGGCATGGCAGGGCATGTAGATGGGACTGGAAAGAAAAGCAGTATGAGGGGAGTGAAGGGAACCCATGTGCACTGAAGCCTTGCTGACACATTGAGGAAATTAAAGCAAAGAAGCCATTCATATAGAAGTGTTCATGATATTAACATTTTTATACCTACTCAGAAAGAAAGTCAACGACCCATCTGGCGTCACAGAGTTGACAACTAGCTGAGGTAGAGTCCGGCCTCTTGGAAATCTTCTGGATCCTGGTCATTCCTGGTATTCTGAATGTGGCATCTATTTCCCAGAGAGGAACAGGCAAGGAGAGAGCAAGAAACCCATTCAGCCACACAGGTGAGTGAGCATGGCTTGGCATATCCCCTGCTCAGGCCTGGGAAACCCCTGTTGAGTACACTGGGAGAGAGTAGACAGTGTAGGCCCAGACCCAAGAGGGCCTCCCCCATTCCCGAATCAATTCCCACCTACTAACACAGCTAGAAGACATGGCACATGTGTTCCAGCAAGGGACACCCATCCCAACAAGGGACACCTATCCTAAAACAGTTCTCTGGCTCCCTGTCTGCTCACAAGAAGGCTCCAAGTATCCTCAGCACCCTGCCCTCCTTGTCTTGTCTCTAATCCTCTGCCAGGACAGACGGCAGCACAGCCAATTCCATGGGTGGTTTTGCAAGGTACATGGGTTATTTCTGTATCTTCTCCAAGAGGGCTGCCTCTCTGTTGACATTCAGTAGACCTTCTGAGAATGTGTATTTGGAATTACTGGGACCAATCTCTAACATGCTTCTACTCAGGATCAAGCTGAGCTGCATCCATAGGAGCCTTCCCCGGCCTGCAGTGGCAACTGTGTCTGTCTGCAACCATCGGCATCATGTACCTTTCAGAAGAAAGCATAATGTCACCGCAGTTCCTCATGGCCTCTGCCCTCATACTGGCACCAAGCATAGTTTCGCTTGCAACTTGACAAGATGCCACTCTGAGGTAGGTGTGTACCCTTCCATCCTTCAAACACGTTTATGCAGACATATTTCCATGCACAGAACACCACAAGTTGTGAGGAGCTATTGATGTGAGTGGAGTTGGCTGTGCCCCCGACTCAGCCGGCTGCTTTGCTTAACAGTATATCTCAGGGATATAACTATACCAACAAGTAAGGCTACCTCAGTTAGAAGCAGCTGGGGCCACTCCTGCTGAACTCATGGAAAGGAGAGTGAAGGGACTTCTCCTGGATCACCACTTGGCCAGAATTAGCAAGCCTTCTGGAGTTATTTCCCCTGAATGGGGGGGGGAGCTGTGGCTGGTGGGATACTGCATGTCCCTGCCCCAGCATATTGTAATATCCCTTTCTCCCTAGGTGATAGCAGAAGGCGATGGGCAGGCCCATTCTTTGGGTACAGGGCTAAGAGCTAGAGGTCCAGGTCACTGGGAAGCTCCCCCAGACCATAGGGCTCCTGAGCCCATATGACAGTCTCACAGACATCTGGGAGACCCACTTTGATGGGTTGAATGGTATCTGGCAGGCCCTGCCATTGTTGGTTTCAGAATTCCTTAGAACTTTCTATGCACTCAGGATGCCTGAGGCCTGGTTATTTCCTGAGAACTAAGGGATGCCACTTGTCCAGAAGGCCCGTGAGCGCCTTCACCAGGACAGTTCCTGGTACTTGGGGACATGCGTATCTCCTGCCTCCCATTTGCTCCTTGGGTGGACAGTTTTGAAGAGTTCAACCCTAGCTGCCCACCATGGTAGCAACTCAGCCAGCTGTCCCCTGCTATGGGCTCACTCTAACCTCCCACGTCTAAGAATGTCCCCTCATTTCCCAGATGAGCTGTGTATCCCAGTGCCAGCCTTGGCATTTGCTCTGAGAAGACAAGGACTTCTCAATAGGATCACACAGCAGGGCTCCACATGCTCTAGGCTGCAGGACAGCCAGCCATAGGCAGACCTGGCAGAAAGTGGGGTTTGTAAGGCTAGGCTGAGTTGGCAGTGGGGCCACCACAGCCCCCTTTCCTAGAGCTTCAGCAGATTTTTAAACATGAAATTAAGACTGATGATGAGACCCTAGCCACACCACTGGGCAACTCTTGGTGATGAGCTATCAGAGCATAGGTGGCTTGAGCACCTGCTCTGAGGGAGAAGAACCAAGTGGGGCGTCTGGAGCCTTAAGCGTTGATGAGGTGACCTGGTATCCCTGGATAGCTCCGAGACAGATGCGGCCTATCCTGGCAGGGTGTGGCTGGGTGGGTCTGGTCCCACGCTATCCCTGTTTCCCACTCGCCCACAACCTGAGAGTGACACGATGTGAGGTAAGCAAGGTAGGCCTTTATTGGAGAACGTGGCAACATAGATACACAGATCTTGAGCCCAGCAGGGTACACGGGCAGGGGACAGCCTGAAGTCCTCTCGTCACCCTGGTCACCCACTGCCCTCTCCCTTGCTTGGGTTGTCAGTGGAATTGGTAGGGGCGAGCCGGACCTAAGGAGATTGAAGGGGATGATGGTTCAGCATTTCTTAGGGCCACCCAGGCCGGCAGCAAACGGGGCAGCTTCTGGGAAGGAGGAGGAAAGCTGGGCATGGTGCAAAGAGGACAGACACAGCCTCGGGGGCTGAGGGGCTCAGGCCTGTGCCTGCAGGGCCCGCACATGCACGCTGGGTAAACAAAACCAGGACGGTGGCAGCTCCTTGCTCTTGCAGTCCTCATGGAAGCGGATGTGGAGGAAGAAGTCACCCGTGTAGAGGAAGAGGAGGGCCCCAAGGCAGGCTGACTGGCCTGACGGCTGCACCTGGGGTGGAAAAAGGGAGGGGGAGGGTCACACTGGATCTGTAGTTCAAACCCCAGAGCTACTGGGAGAGTCTCGAACCTGCCTGACTTCAGGGTAACGTGAGAGGGGTGGGGACACTGGCTCTACCCCTATCCAAAGTTTTTTGGCTGTGCTGAGGAGCTGTGCGTATCTGAGAAGACATGTCCATCTTTGATTTCCCCCAGAACTGTTTGGGTGTAGCGAGAGAGGAAATACAGGAAATTGTGTGTGTGTGAGAACCAACTCTAGGGCTCACCGCGTCCTCTGGGGCTGGTGCGCAGGGGGCACTGCAGGGCGGAGCTGTGGGTATGTCCTGGCAGGAGCCCCCCCCTAACCCCTGGCTGCAGGGCTCTACAGGCTGCCACAGCGGGTCGGGGTTGGACACGGAGACTGTGCCCCAGAGCGCTCACTCACCGTGTCAAGGTAGAAGGTGCTGGACCCCACAAAGGAGACAACATCATGCAGATCATAGTTGTGCACACCGTTCTTGTGGTCCTGGAAGGGGACCACGGTGAGGGCGAAGGGCCCCACGCTGTGGGGGCTCCGATTAGTCAGCCGCACCTCCAAGTGCACAGGGTCACCGACCTGGCAGGCAGCCATCACCTCACAGTCACAAGGCTGCCCGTCCACCAGCACGTCTGCAAGGGATGGAAGGCCATCAGAGGTAACTGGTCTGTCACCTGACACTGGACCCTTTTTATCCTGAAATAGTCTGGCAGAGACAGGCATGGCAGGAGGAGAGAGCTGTCACCCAGAGGGGCTGTCCGCTCAGGAGGACATTCTAGCCACGGCCACTCTTTCCTCTGATGGTGAAGGTCTTGGACTCTGCGGGGGCAGGACCGTGGGCGTGGCCCTGCCGCACAGTACAGGAGGTCAGGGTCAGGCCTCATCAGACACAGAGTCCCCAAAGGAGGAGAGTCTGGGGAGGATGACACACTCTGAGAATGCCACAAACTCTCAAACCTTCCCAGGTGCAGACACGTCCCGCCCCAGCCTCCTGTTATTGCTACTCTCTGGAATCGCACCCATCCTCCATCTACGAGTAAGCCAGAGCTATAGAAACCCCGCAGTAGCCTCATTCATCCCAACAATGACTGCCAGGCATAGTGATGAGGAGCACAGATGTAAACAAACCCCACTGGAGGGAAAGTATATAATCTATCAAGCAAAAAGTGAGGTCAGCCAAGAATGGAGCCAGCCGTACTGAGACTCCACTGCTCAAGAGGGCTCATCACAGGCCTGGGGAAGTGGAATGGGACACTTCTCTAATCTACACCTTCCAAGGTATTACTTGCCTTTAAGGGTCTGGTTTAGCTGCATCTTCCATTCTTGAATGCACAAGACTATGTGGGCCAGGATAGGCTTTGTGGTGGCCCTGGGTCCCTGGCCATCAGTCTGTCTTTAGTCCACATAAGCACTGGCAGTGGTACCCTGACATGCTGCAGGCAGTGCACGGGCAGGCTGCTCCTTCTACTAGCTCCCTGGAGCCCACAGAGAGGATCCAAGGGACCTGAGTGTGCGGTCCCTGCCTATGAGGCCCTGTCACTGTCTCGCTGAGCCCCAGTTCTCTCCTTTGTGCAGTGGGGCAGATGCTGACACTAATGGCTATGATGAGGACATACCAAGGTCATGCTGCACGGCGCTGTGGGCGACAGCGTGAGAGCTGTGTGTGCAGGATCCAGAAATAGCCCTCTGGACTGGCTTCTGTGGTGGCCCCACCCCAGCTTTGATCATGGCACCTGGTAAGTCTGCAGGGCAGCTCAGTGGCTTCTGCCTGGAGCCTCAGGTTCTCCATGGAGCACGGGGCCTCGTGCAGAAAGATACCCAGCAGCCCTTCCTCCCTTCTCAGCCCCACGCGGGCTGGGTCCTCACAGCTATTTCCTGAGCAGTAAGCCCAACTAGGTGCAGCTGGAGCTGCTCCCACAAAATGGGGAGAGCAGGTGGTGGCGGCGGCGGCCGGTTCCGTTAAGGGAGAAATAATTACAAGCAAACCAGTGAAGGGTGGCTGGTGGCTCATCACAACAACCTTCTTTCTTTCTTTCTTTCTTTCTTTCTTTCTTTCTTTCTTCCTTTCTTTCTTCCTTTCTTTCTTTCTCTCTGCAGAGGACTATGTTAGGGCAGCCAGGACAGGGCCGTGGCTCATCTTCCAGCCTTCCCTGACTCTGCACAGCCCAAGGCAGACCAGTTAGGATTTCAACCTCACCTCCACCCTCTCCTATCGCCAGAGACTCTATATATCCAGCCTTCTTCCCATCCTGGAAGTTGGCATGAGTGTCTGTGTCCTGGGGAGAAGGAGAGGGCGGGGGTCTCCCCGGTTGCAGCTTCCCGCTTCCCTCCAGCACACCCACACCCAGAGGACAGGAGGCTGCCCAGAAGGACTGCCCTGCCTACTCGAGCAGAGCTTGGAGTAAGTAACTGGCCTTCCCACCTAATCAGGGCTACCCTGGGAAGCCCTTGGGGCCAGGTGCCGGACGGTTCACACTTGCTGCCGCCAAGTGTGTGACAAGCAGCTGCAGCTAATCCTCCCGCCTGGACCATAGTTCTCAGAGTTCTTGTACCATGGTATCCAGGGACAAGAAATTCTGCACCTTCTTAGCTACTGATTTGGCGGGGGGGGGGGGGGGGGGGGGGGGGAGGCAACCTTCTGTGATTGGCTTGCAGGAGAGAGGAGGCCCTGTTCCCTGGCACCCAAGTTAGTTAACACGACGAAAATGACAGCTCAACAGCTCAACACCTGTCAGCTCCGGCAGCATTAACCCCCACCTCAGCACAGTGCCCAAGGCGAGCAGAACCAAGGAGCAGGACACCTTTTATGTCCAGTTCCCACTGATCCAGGCTGTGGGGAGAAGCGAAGCCCCAAGAAAAGCCAGCTAGCTAGTTGTGTGTCGTAAAAGTACAAGCTGGCCCTGCCAGGAAAGCTGGGAACCCACAAAGCAGGATGTGGCTGGCTCTGGGGCGAGCAAGCTCTGCTGGGAGGGAGCTAAGGCAGCCCAGGACCCCCAGGGCTCACTGTGCCTGGAGCCTCCCCCGTACCTACTTTATCCAGCCCACCCTTGAGGCCAGGCTTCTGGGGGATTGGGTAGGTGGTCTGGGATTGTGCAGGGACACCTGGCCAGGACCCTGTGTTGTGCTGCAGTCCCTTCTCTAGGCAGCCAGAGGCTTCCTGCGGCCCTGAACCACACCGTGTGTGGAATGATGGTCTCATCTTTAGAGCTCGCCCCATGCTCTGAGTCACTGTCCATTTCCCCTTCTGCGGGATGCTGCCCGGCTAGTGAGGACCAGCTGGTAACGGGCTGCCTCTCACAGGAGGGGAAGGGGTAATGGGGCAGGAGGTCCATGCCTGCCGGAGGGCGCATAAGGCCTAGTTAGTAGCAGTGGTCCTGGTTCCCATCGGTTCACCTATCCCCCCCCCCAACGACTGGCAGCTCCCTGAGCCTCTGTTCCCTCATTTCAACACAGGGTCATCTCAGAATCACTCCAAGTGGGGCTCTCTGACCCATGGCCTTGATCCCTTCAGTCCCCTGTGGCCCAGAGCCAGTGTGCTCTACCCCAAATGCTGTCTCCTGGTGGTCATCTGGCCAGTAAGCCTGAGGAGAATGTGTGGGGCTGAACCCTGGCCCCATCATGTTCAGACGCACCCTGCCATTTTGAGTAACATGACTGGAAACACAACCTAGAAATGTCTTAGCATTAGCTGGACAGTGGGTGACTGTTCCCCGCCTGCCCAGTCAGTCCTGTAGCTTTTTATTTCTGGATGAAGCTGGGGTCACAGTCTCCAATTCCTCAGGGACAGAATTACACTAACCCATGGCACGGTGCTGGCTCTGCAGGAACCAGTGCTATATAAATAGCAGAGAATAAGAGGACCAGGGTCTAGAGGGGTCCATCCCGCAGGCCCCAGGAGACAGGAGGGGCTGGTCATAGGCAGCCCTGTGGCCCGAACGAATGGGAGACACGTATATGGCACTTGGGTTGACGATTCATAGGCTGCCGGGTGTTCATTGTGTCCCCAAGTCCCCATGTCTTCTAAGGAGGATGGAAAGTATGGACCAGGCAAGTCAAAGAGTGCTTGATAGGACTCCGAGGCAAGGTGGGCACAGGCGGGGCCACACAGCAGGGCCAGATGGACCCAGTCCTGAGGACTCTAGTTTATAGCTGTCTTTCCCACCTGGTCTGCGCGGACTGAGTGAGTGAAGGGGTTGGGACCTGGGGACAATAGCAGAATTGGGTCACGCAGGAGCCACATGACAAAATGGTTACATGTATCCAGGATGGCCCTAGCAGGAGCTCTGCACCAGAGACTAGGTTACCCATGGCCCAGAGAGTGAAGTGTCTGTCTTCCTATCTAGGGTGGCTCCAGCAGGTCCATGTCCCTAAACTCTGAATGACTCGGTGGGCAAGGAGGAGGCCAGGGACAGGCAGGGCAGAAGGAGGTGGGGGCTCCTCGGGACACTGTTTCATACCCGTTCCCGTGGGAGCTCAAACACCTGCAGACCCAGGATTGGGGTTTTTCCTGTCCACGACTGGCCACCCCTGGCTGGAGCTCATTCCCTATGAGCACCCAAAGCTTTTCATCCATGGCTACAGATCGAGGGAGGCCATCAGCCGTGCCTCACACACACCTCCCCTGGAAAACGGGGGACTGCTAAATATAGTTCAGAAGCAAACTTCACCTTTGGGGTAAAGAACATGTCTTCAGGAATAAGACAGGGAAAGGCAGGGACAGCTGGGGGGGGGTTGGTGCTTCAGGCTTGATCTGGGAGCCACTGGGCTTTGGAAGGGGCCAAGGAGCAGCATCCATCCACAGATGAGATAAAAGAAAGACCTAAGCAAGCCCCAGGGCTGATGCTGGAGCTACGTCCTTCTTTCGGGCACAGAGCCTGACTTGCACCCCCACTAGTAGTCATAACGTGGACTCCTCCCACCAGTTACACCCAACCTGCTCTGGCTCTACGTGTCTTGCACCAGGAACCTAATATGGACAGTGTACTAGAGTTTCCCCTGCATGCACACACGCACGCTTCTAAATACAGTCCAGAGTGTAAACACAATGCCCGAGTATAATCAGGTAAGGCGTGCTCCTAACTCCAGGCATCCTGACCTCTGTTCCAGCTCCTGGTATCCACCTGACTCCACCCCACCCATGAAATATATCTCCAAGCCTCAGGCCAAACCTGTCTCACATCCCGACTATGTCCTTGTGCCCATATCAGACAGCCTTAACAAAAGAAGCCCACATGCTTAGGTTAGGTCCGCTCACAAAAATATAACATGAAAGATCAAGACAGTATCTCCCCACACACAACCCCACGGGAACAGCTAGGCTGCTCCTGGGTCCAGGAGATCAATATGCCATTTAAAATGAGCCCAGCCCAGCCCAGGAGAAAGGTCACAGTGGCTAACGCCGTCAGCTGGCCTGGCTTGTGTCTGAAACCCCTGGCCCAGTTCTGTCTGGAAAGTTCAGGACATCGTTCCACCACAGCGGGCTCTGTGGCCAGCCCTGAAGAAAATGCCTCTCCCCAGAGGCCAAGCCTTTAGAACCTGGGATTGAATTTAACCTTGACTTTTAAGCAGATCTGACTTTTCCCAAGCCATGGGAGCCCTGCAGTTCCCACTCACTTCTATGATGCCGTGAGAAGCCAGACTGGGGACCTTAGCTTTGTGGTACTCCAAGTTGGCGGACCCATACAACTTTTTTAACCTACCTAACCACCTTCACTGCAACAACAGAACAAAAGTTTGGATAGTATCTTTCCTCCCTCCACAAATTCAAAGAACACTAGGCTACAGTTAACCAAGCTAACTACTATCCATCTATCCCCTCATGCACCCATGCTATCTATCCCAGCTAGTCTTGAAGTTGAGATCCTCTTGTGTTAGCATTCTCCTGAGATGTGAAGATGTACAACAGCATCCGGTCATCATCCAATCTTCTACCCATCAACTATCCTTCCATCCTTACTCTGCTCCCCCATCTATCATCTAGCCAGTACCCACCCATCATCTACTTTCCAGCTACTATTACCAATCCATCAACCCACCATCCATATATCCTCCTTCCATCATCATTCATCCATGCATCATCCACTATTCCACCTTCTATCATCCACCTATTTATAACTTAGTCATCATCCATCTATTTTCTATTCCACTCATCAATTATTCCATCCATTATCCATTGATCAGCATCCTGATCCCATCCTCTATCTATCGAATACCATTGTTTGCATTTCCTCATTTTGGCACAGTTTGTCTTTTTCTTGTCTGGGAATGGAAAGCTCCCAGAACCTGCAGAACTCTTTTATACTCTTAGCTATGAATCCACAAATGTCACTACCACAAACCTTCCTTACCCCTAAGTTTCTCCATGATTCCCAAGGAACTTGGTGGTGCTTTTACTTGCCACATGAAGCCTGCCATCTACCATTGTTAACCATGTGTCCTTCGGTGAGTCGGGAAACTTCATCAGGACTGAAGGTTTCTAAGATCTGATGGGGCTTGCATCCCCAGTATGTGATTACCAAGACTGGGCCTCAAGGCCACCTCTTTAGTGCTTATACCTTAGAATTGGGAGTAGCTTCAGTGACCATGTTACACTGGACTTGTCACCTGCAGCCAGAGCAGACACTACAGAGAAAGTTGGACGTGTCTTCAGAGAAACGGGAATTAGCTGATATTTGTATGAGACTGTGTGTGTGTGTGTGTGTGTATGCAGGGTTTATCTCACTGTTTTCACAGTCTGGTCTTGGAGGCTATTCCCAATATTACACAGTGTTGCTCCCACAAACTGACCCTCTTACATGTTGGACAGTGGATTAGAAGAAGTACCCTGAGTCATGTTCACGGGGTTCTTGCAGCAAGGATGAGAACGCTAAAAGTCCCAGAAACAGCACCTAAGAAGCTTTGCCTCTTCTATCCATCCATCATTCTCAGCCAGTCCAAGCTTTGCATCCTTCCGCCCCCTCTTGGAACCCCACCAGGCCCATGGACAAAACAACACTGCCATTTATACAACGCTCAGTTCTTAGCCCATGCCTGTGAGGCCTAAAGAAGGACCACCAGTTCTCTCCAGGTCCTTCATTCTGGGATGCAGCTCTCTTAACAGAGCCCTAGATAGCCACACAGAACCACAGATGTCCACGCAGGCTCAGCTCTCCACACGAGCCATAGCTTTCCACGGTGAAACCCAGCTCTCTACACAGACCCCATTCAGCCACCTACCTGGCATGCCATGGAAAAAAGACACCTAACTAGACCACCTCTACCTACCCACTGCTCCTCTCCCTATCACGAGGAACCATGTAATATAGGCCGATACCTCAGCTATGCATATACTACCAAGTATCATGATAGGTAACATCTATTTAAGTTGTTGGCCAGGAGGGTACTACAGAATCCCCCAAATTTTAGGCTATTGCCAATGCTATTGGTTGCCTTCTACAACTTGACATCAAAACCCTATGGCTGAAGACGGCACACAGTTGAGTCAAAAATCACGGAGAAATCTAGCTTAGCCCCTAGTGGCCAACATTTACAGTGCTTGAAGGTGCTATATACACTGCCGAAAGATAAATATAAATCTCATCCGCAAGCTAGGATAACAATTTGCCTAAGTCTCTGGGTTCTACCTGCTTCTCCAGCTGAAGCTGGTTAAAGGCCTAAGCTGATTTTCCTTTGAAGCCCCAAGCAAACATTCACCTTGCCAACACCTTGGTCTTGAATTTGTGGCCTCCAGACTGGGGAGAGCAGACACTTCTTTGTGTAAGTCAATGAACTAATGACATTCGTCATGGCGGCTTCCAGCCACAGACACATCCATTCCCCGTACCCCAGAGGTTCACCTAAGGCAGCAGAGGAGCCCGAGAGAGCTTTGCTTGTCACCTGCGGGTTATGGCTGCTATGCAAATGAGGGTTCTGGAAAACAGTCTGTTCTTTTCAATAATTTAATCAGCTCCATAGTCACCTTCTGCCCTGGCAAAGCAAAAGTGCTCAGGAAAGGGATGGCCAAGCTGGTGAGGGATCTGGGGCCCTTTGGAGGGGACCTATGGCCTCTTCTTTTACTCCTGTAGCTGCAGGCTCCAGAGACGGAGTAATACATGCAACAGGTGTTAGGCAGGGTTGGTAGCTCCCACATTCCTGAAAGGAGAATATGCATCACAGGCATGGGACTGGCCAAAAACTCTCCATCCTGCCACTGACTAGGACAGAGAATGACCTCCCAGGGCCTGGATATGGCCCTGAGAAGTACTAGATACAGCACAGGCATCTAAACATCTCCTGTCTTCATTCCCAAATAAACTATAAGCCAAGCTACGCTGAGGAAAGAAACCAGGGAAACTGAGGCCACAGGGCAGGGCTGACTCTCCACTGAAGGCCTGAGAGTAGAAAAAGCTCACGGCCCTTCACTATCACAGCTCAGTGTTTGGGAAGCATGGGGGAAGACACTGGCCTTATGCAAAAAAGTAAAATCCCTTTATGGAGTCACAGAGACCTGAGATTAATGAAGTGTGACTTCTCTTCTATGCGAGAGCACTTGGGTTTCTTCATCCGTTCTTTAATTCACTCACATACGCAGCAATGATCACTGAACAGCTACCACAGGCCAGATCCAGAAGTCCCTCAGAAGATAAAGTCCCAGGCCCCCCAAGATTTACTTCTCATGGAAGACAGCAGCAAGTAAGTGAACAGACACATGAACATACATATGCTCACATGCGCGTGTGTGCGCACACACACACACACACGGTACATGGTAACAGTCCAGTGAAGGTTACAGGTGAGGGGCTGTTCTCAGAGAGCATTGAGAGGTCTTGGCTAGTATGTGGCATTGAAGTAAATCTAAGACAGAGCAGGAAGCAGGAACACAGCATTCAGGGGGAGATGCCGCTGCTTACAAAGCAGCAGTAACTCAGATTGGGCGTTTTTACCATCGGGGTGAGCCTGAGTGGAAGGAGACAGAGACTCTCTCTCATTGCTGTCAGGAATGAGGAGGCCAGGGACGTGGGACAAGGGCACAGGGGAGGGAAGAGTGGCTTGGGAGAGAAAACAAAGGTTTTCCTGGCTGTCTAGGCATCCCTGAACCCAGTCCCAGCCACAAGTGGAAGGAGGGACCAACGAGCCACTCTCAGACTCGCGATGGCTAGCAAAGTCACCCAACAATGCGGTGAGTGTTGGCCTTGTTTCCTTTGTCTCACAATGCTTTGCGTAACCCATCCAATTCCTGTGGCTCAAGACACCGGTGCATAGATGGAGGAAATGAAAGAGAAAACAAAATCCTGCATCTCAAGGTCCTGTTCTAGGTTGGTCACTATGGAAGGAAGAACTGAAATGCTGGGAATCTGTGTAAGAGGAACCAGCGGAGAACTTGGGCAGGCTGGGGAGGGGCAGAAGATTCCAGAGAGAAGAGAGATGAGCCTCAGCACAGTGGTGGAAAGGAAGGTTGGAGCTATGGATTGAGGCCTTTCTACCAAGGGTCTGGGGAAATGATAAAACATGAGCGGTGGGCACCTTCAACAACAAAGAAACCAGAGCAACCAGTAAGCATGGGGCAAAATGCCAGGCCTGTCCAGTAATGAAAGAACACACAGGAAAGGCCCCAAGGCATCCTTTATGGCCGAGGAGACGGGCACGGCGTTTTAAGGGAAATGAAAGCTCTTGCTGGCAAGAGTCAGGGGCGGGAGGGCTGGGGGCGGGCGGTGTGAGTTTTCACACACGGCTGCTTGGAGACTGAGGGTTGGAAGATTCATGGAGGCTGGTCTGGAAACAAGCAGAGTAGCAAATGGCCTTAGAGAGTACATTGTGTGATGGGAGATGTTATTCTGTAAATATGTTTCTCATACTGGTTAATTAATAAAGCACTGTGGCCAATAGAAAACTAGATAGGTGGGGCTAGGAGACTAGGAGGAGGAAAGAGGAAGTAGTAGGGAGGAGTCAAGATGGAGACCAGGGAGGAAGGAAGACACCAACCTCGGCTCCCGGATAAGATGAGCCACATGGAAATAATTAGATAAGTAGAAATGGGTTAATAATTAAGACAGAACTAGCCCATAAACAATATTGGTAATTGGCCAACAGGATTGTATCAAATACAGAGTCTCTGTGTGTTATTTGGGGCTCATGTGGCGGCAGGACCGGGAGGCCAGCTGGTAGGAAAAACCTGCAGTAACACACGTGGCCCTGGACTTGGTGGTTTCACTCCTGGAAAGTTAGTGATGTGGGCTGATTCCGGTTTTAACATGAGAGTCTATAACCCACCCCACGTACAGAGAGCAGCTGGGTCTGCTGAATAAAAGATGGAACAGTAGCACAGCAGAACACCATACAGCCATTACAGACCCTACCGCAGGTATACCCCCAGCATGCAGGGACTTACAACAGGTGACAGACAGTATCTGCCTTCCCATACCTGTCCAGAAGAGCGCCTATAGCCTCATAAATAGCCACCACCTTGAACAGTAAGGATTGCCAAAGATCCCATTCTTTCACTTCATTACAATTTTTTTTCTGCAGTAAGCACAGGTTAATTTGTCAGCAGGCATCAATTCACTTCTAATATGTGCTATGTATAGGAAATACTCGATATAATATCTACAGGTGGATGGGACCATGTCTCCCAGATTCATCTGTCAAAGCTTTAACCCTGAGTATCTGAAAAGAAGCAGGACCGAGCGTGAGGCCTTCCAAAGTGTCTTTACAGGGCCCAGCAGGGAAAGCACTTTCCACAAACACAAGGACCAAGTTCTAACTCTCAGAGCTCACATAAATCCTGATGCTGTGGTGGGTACCTCTGTAATCCTAGCCCTCCAAAGAGGAGATGGAATGTGGAGACAGGAGAAATCTTGGAAGCAAGATAGTCTGGTGTGCATGGCAGAAAACAAGAAACCCAGTCCCAAATAAAAGCAGAAGGAATGGCCAGACCCCTGTGTTGTTCACTGAACTCATCATGTGCGCGGGGGTCCTGAGTGCACAGTTAATCCTCTCTCTCTCTCTCTCTCTCTCTCTCTCTCTCTCTCTCTCTCTCTCTCTCTCTCTCTCTCTCTCTCTCTCTCTCTCACACACACACACACACACACAGGAGGGGGAGACATTTTAAAGAAGAAAGCTGTCATTACAGCAGCATGAGGCTCTGGGACGTGCAGGTTCTATGTGACCTGCTGCCCTTAGGGCAGAGTAGGGAGACAGGATGCAGACACACAGAAGGGGCCATGTGAGAACACCTTGACCATGATGTTTGATCTCCAGTACCAAGAGAGAACAGAGGCCTGAGCAGATACATTATATTCTATAATGTATTTGCATGTGTCGGTTTCAAAAATAAAGCTAAAGTTACAATTAAATAATGTGCTCAAAGTTAAAGAAAAGGATACTGTCACACTTTTGGGGGAGGGGGTAAGGACAAACATTTAAAATAGTCACCATATCTTAAGGAGAGGATGAGGTACTTTCATGATATTTTGTTAGTGTAAGTATTAATTTTGTAATATATATATTTATTTATTACATTAATCCAGCCTATATTGGAAGAGTATCTCTAGGTAGCAGGTAGAGCGGTGGGTACTGGGACTCCATTGGGAACCTTGACAGCACCACAGCCCCCTTGACATTTAGGAGGCCACTTTCAGCATGCACGAAGCAAGTTCCCCTTGCTAGTAGGCTGTTGCTGTGTCCCTGCATTTGCCCAGACCCAGGCCCCATGCCTCTCGGCCGTGGCCTGTAGCCCTGTTGCTAAGCCTCTGAAGCATCCTACAAGGAAGGAGATTCTCTTCCTAGCAGAGATCGGGACAGCTGCCCAGACTGGGTGAGCAGGAAGATGACTCAGCTAATGGTGACAGCCCTTTAGTGGAAACTTAATTATTCTGTAGCCTGGCCCAGAGGGAGGGAAGGGTGTGTGGCTAATAGCGATCAATTCGTCCTGCCAATCTCCTAGGCTATTTATAGTCTGCTTATAAAGCCACTTGGGATCTGAATGGGAAGGTATCGTTTATCAAGCCAAATGTTCGTGTGTGTGTGTGTGTGTGTGTGTGTGTGTGTGTGTGCGTGTGTGCATGCATGTACATGGGGAGGTGTACTAGTAAGTACTACCTGTGTGCAAGTGTACCAGGTGAGCACATGGGCATGAGAAGCCATGACAGAAAAGAACAGGAAACAGAAGCTCGGAGCTCAGTGACCAGCTGTAGGTGCCCACTCAGTGGACACTGGAGGATCCCCACTACTCCTTGCCTCAGAAGAAGCCAGGCGTGTGTGTGTGTGTGCCTGTGTGTGTGTGTGTGTGTGTGGTTTGCTTTGTTTTGTTTTTTCACAGCAACCTCTCTGCCCGTCTCTGCCTAGGACAAGACAAAGCACCAGGAGTGTGAGAGCATGGGGCCACCAGTGAGGCTCTGGCTCTCAAGAACTCAGGGAGGTTTGGTATGAGGAAAGGCAAGGCAGCCTGGGCCAGGCTGTTACTGAGATGACATCCCAGATCCCATCCGTTACTCCACCTCCCTGACGGCTGCCTCCTGAGCCCCACACTCGGGATACTGCCTACACTATGTCCTAAGTCCCCAGGTTTCTGTCCTTAGGGGTCTCTCATGGCCATCCATACCACCCTGGCTAACATCCCAGAGTCCCCAGAGCCACAGTGGAGCCTGGTATATCACCGCACGTTTCCGCAGATCTCTCCAGTATCGCCCACCCCTCTTCCTAAAGGCAGGTGGTAGATCAGACTGCAGCCAATGAGAATCAGAGACCTACAAGAGAAGGTAGCAAAAAAGTGCTGAGGGGTGACAGAGAAGCCCTTCCTTGTAGGTAGACCTCAGGGGTCCTTAGACAAGGCCATGTGGCGACAGCAGCTGTGCCCCTCCCCATTGTGGTAACCCCACCTCTGAGAGGTATCATTTCTACTGTCCTTAATACTTCATCCCGGATGGAACCTGCAGCTTAGGAGAGGAGCAGTCCCCACGGGTGAGCGCAGACAACACTGGGGAACTGACTCAGCTCCTGGCCCACACCCAGAACACCCAGGCGACAATGTCCTGAAGTCACAGCAAAGCAAATGGGGGGGGGGTCCCTCACAGCGGTGCTTGGTGAGAGGGCAGGGCAGGTGAGGGACCGTGGGACGCTGCCTGAGAATGTCCTAGCGCCCATTTTGGGCCCAGGACGCACAGAGAGGTCACAGGATAAGAGCATGTAGAATGGTGCCTGGTCCAGACACACAGGGAGGGAGAGCCAGGTGGACCACAAGGCCAACCACGAGAGAGAGGATGAGTGGGAGGAGCCCAGGCTCTTCTTGCCTTTACTGGAGGAGGTGTCCAGGAGGCTGGAGATCCCTGCATGGGCTTCCCTTGGCTCAGGGCTCTCAGGACAGCAAATGAAACTAGAAATGTGGTAGCTGGGGGGTCAAGAACTAGACAGCCATTTGACTCTTCTGTTGCCACCAATGCTTTGCCTTTTCATTGGCCGATGCGTTTGCTTTCCCCAGAATCGCTCAGAAGAGGGCTTCTGGCCCAGGCTGGACAGGGCTAAACGTTAATAACCATCCTTCCGGGGCGCTGTGAAGTTGAGAGACCAGGGTCACTTCGTGGGGGAGGGGTTTCCCGAGGCCCGGGCACAGGTGTATCCCCAGCGTAGACACAGGTTGGCCTTGCCATGCATAGCATGAGCCTGGAGTGAGGGTTCAGGTCCTGCATGCTGCGTCATGCCTGTGTGCCCTTACATGTCTTCCTTCCTTGCCCATATCCACGCAAGATTAAGCATGAATGCTGGGTTCTTTTGAGGCCTGCCTGACCCTAGGCCAGACACTCATTCTCTCCCTCGGTTTCCTGGCTCTCCTGTGCTGGCACTGAGGCTATGCCCCTTCCATGGCCTCTGTTTACATCCAGCTTAGCCTTTGTGACTTAAGCCTGCTGACAGCACTTCAGTGCGTGCTGGGACAGGACAGGCAGGTCCTCTCTGAGCTGGTTCTGGGTACTCGCCAGCCCTGATACTTCATCCCACGGAAGAGAAGGCAAGGATGGGTATGCTCAGCAGGGGAAGGGCCTGGGGTGTGGGTGGGGGGTCTCTCGCTACACGGGGCCTCTTTGGATCAGATAAACTCATCTGATAAACCCAGGGACTTGAGGTCCAAGTGGACACATCTGCTCTCCTTGACCCTAGGAGAGGGCGAGCAGACCTGAAAAGGACAGTTGACAAAAGTGAAAGTTGCCAACCCGCACGGGTGGCTGAGGCTGGTTTCCACACGGAGGCTGACCCAGGAAGCCACACCTGGATCTCCAGTCTGCTGGGAGCAGACGCTCTGTGGTCCTCATTTATAGCCGTGTTCTGTTCTCGGCCATCGCTGGGCCTTCTGAGAGCTCAGAAGTTTCAGGTCCCGTAGCCTGTTGGCATATGCCTGTGTGCACTCACATACAGAAAGCCCGGGCTTAAGAGCTTGGCTCCCGTGGGCTTTCCAGTAACTCTAACTTTTATTGGGGAAACCATTGTAAACAATGGTTTCTCCAGTGACATGAGAACTGCTTTTCCTCAGCTGCAGATTGACGAGGTGGGTTGTCCCTTTAACCCATTGGGTCCTCTAAGGCAGCATTGCCTCTGTGATCTTCATGGAGCCCTCCCCTGGACCTGGTCCCTGGCCTAGCCCAGAATGCAGCCTTCAACTCTGGGCTGCTTTGTGATCTCCATCACCTTTCAAGCTTCATTTACCGTGGCTGTCCCTGGAGAGTGCTCTTTTCCTGAGGCACGGTGGCATTCAACACTGCCCTTCTGCAACTTCTCATTCAGCATCTAACACAATTATGCCATCTGACTGTCACACATCCTCTTCTGCTGGAACATAAACCCCTTAAAGGTGACATGAGCAGGATCTGGCAGATGGCAGGTACTTTGTTTTTCTTAAGTTTACTCAAGACATCTGTTTGAATTCCTGAGTTCTGGATGCAAATAGGCTCCAGTGGAAACAGTGTGCACATCAACCTACTGTGTCCTCCTACAGCCCTGTGGAAAGCTTTTTTTGGGTGGTGGTGCACACCTTTAATCCCAGCACTTGGGAGGCAGAGGTAGGTGGATATCTGTGAGTTCAAGGCCAGCCTGGTTTACAAAGAGCTAATTCCAAGACATGCTCTGAAGCTACACAGAGAAACCTGGTATTGAAAAACCAAAAATAGAAAAGAAAAAGAAAAAAAGCTTCCTCGATGAGTGAAAGAATGAGTGAATGATTTTCTCTTCAACAAGGCTGATTTCCAAGAAGGACACTCAGCCTAACCTCGATGCACATTATAAAACAAAACCACAGCAGAGCAAACAGTATGTATCCATCCAGCAAAGTCAGAGAAACAAGCCATACTTGCTCTCCTTTGGAACAAAGAAACACAGGCCCAGAACAGATGAAATATACATGTGAAATACATGACGAGCATTGGGCAGGAAAGAATAACGGGAGATAGATAGGACATAAATAGATGAGGTGTGCTTCTCAGTGCACAGCCTTAGAGAACAGTGAGGCCACACACAGGGTTGGGAGGGAAGGAGCAGGGGTTGGATTAAGGGGTGCGTGGGGGAGGAACCATAGAGATCAGGGATGACAGGGAAGAGGGCTACGGGTGCACAGACTGAGGCTGGGCATGGCATTTGCTCCCGGAAGTCATACAGGGAAGCATCAGCTTCACAAAGCACTGGGTAGCATGCTTGGGGATGTCCTATAGTCAGAGCAGAGACAAATGACCCTCACCAATATGCTATGCTGATCTTGCTTTTTAAAGTATCTCAAAGCTGTGTCTGAAAAGGATTTAATTATGTCTACAAGATCTGCTACCTCTCAGGGGCATGAGTTGGGGAAAAGCAAAGTCTGGGATCTGGTGAGAGACTGACTAGCAGGAAATGGTAACTACCCAGGCAAATGCGTATGATCTCTTACAGCTGAGATATTTAAATTAACAACATTACTGTGGGATTCATTACATGTGTATGGTGTAGTTCCATACAACAATAGTATTGGGACCCACGGGGAAGGGTTGGAACTAACCTATGGTGAGATTTTTAGGGTGTGTGAGTACTTCAAGACAGACTGGTGAGGTATAGGCTGTACTCTAGTTTACAAAGTGTTCACTAGAAATAACCAAACAATTCTCACTACTAAGTTAACGAAGGCGATCGTCTCTGTCCACAGATGACATGCCTGATGGCTAATTTTGGGTGACAACTTGACTGGACTGGACTAAAACCTAAGCTGCTGGGCACTCCTGTGAGGGATTTTCTTGAAGTTGACTTGAAGCAACAAACCCCACCTTAAGTCTGAACAGCACCTTCTGGCGGAAGCTACATCAAGGGACACGAGAAAAGGAAACTTTGGCCTTGCCTGCTTGCTCTTACTCTCGCTGACAAGCCCATCTATGCTGTTGTGCAGCATTCCTTTGCCTGTATTAGAACTTACTTCTCTGGGATTCCAAAGTAGACTGAAGACCAGCATCTCCCAGGAATCCTCCAGAACTCCAGCATCAGATTGGAACTACTGAGACATCCAGCCTCAAGGACCAAACAGCTACTGGATTTTCCCTCTTTCTGACATGAGGCAGCCATTACTGGACTGCTACCCAGTAAGTATAGATTGCATTCTATAAGGCAATCTAATAAAATATGTCATTCCATCATTCTATTAGTTCTGTTCCTTTAGAAAATCCCAACAAATGCAACACGGTTGCCTATTTAGGAACTCTAAAAGAATCCCATCAACTCTCCCCTCAGCCCCTCCCCTCAAAAACAACAACAATAGCAACCCCCCTGGGACCTATCAACCATATATATGGTTAATGCACAAAAATTAGATTTGTCTATATATCAGTAATGAGCAAGTAGAGATAGAAATCAGAAACACAGCAATATTAACTTCCTCACCAAAATGACACGTTGGATGCTAACTATAGCAGGATGTATAGGATTGACATCATAAGAAAAACTACAAAACTCTGCTGAGAGAAATTAAAAAAAAAAAAAAAAAAAAAAAGCAGAGTAAATGGAGAGCCATCCCATGCTGGTAGATAGGAAGGCTTGGGAAGGTTGATCCTTTCCAACTGGATCTATAGATTCAATGAAATCACAAACAAAAAAATCCCAGCCGGTTCTGATGTGGACATTGAGATGCTGACGCTAAGTGATACAGGAAGAAGAAAGGGACCTCAGGATAGTTACTCCATTGCAGAAGAAGAACAAAGTCAGAGGGCTGGCACTATCCAAAGTTAGACCTGCTTGTGACACCACAGCAAGCATGTCAATGTGTACTAGTGAAAGAATGAAGAAAAAAAATCAATGGGACACAGCAGAGAGCTCAGAAATGCATTAATACATATACGGACTTGGCCTCTGGCAAAGAGAAAAGGCAATGAAATAAAATCGCAACAATGGTAGCCTTCTCAACCAATTCTGTGAGAACACATAAGAAAGTAATTTGTATGTAGGCTCAGATACTTCACAAAGTTTCCCTCAAAAGAGACCCCTACACCACATATAAAATGCAAGACTGCTCAAGTCCCAAAAGGTAACACAGGAGGAAATTCTAGAGAGCAGTAGATGTGTTGCAAATGACACTTGAGCAACAGTTGTATCAAGGGCCTGATCCAAGACCTGAGCCATAAATGAGCTTTAATAAAGATGAAAGCTCACACTGTCTGGATATTGGAGAAGATAAGCCACAGGCTGGACACAAAGAATTTCCAAAGACTCAACAAGCCAAGGATGCTGTTCAAAATATACAAAGAGCTCTAAAAACTCAATAACAAAAGCAATGACTTGATGTAAGAAACAGGCCATAGACCTGAAAAGACACATCCACCAAAGTAGAGATGGCATGAAAAGTTGCTCAATGTCACATTTCACTGTGGAGTTTCAAACTTAAACAACAATGAGCTACCACCACACATTTGCTAGAAGGACCAAGATCTCACACACTAATGCTACCAAATACAGTGAGGGTCTGCAAGAGCAGGAGATAGCTCAATTGTTACTGGTGGAGACATAACATTGTTCAGTCACTGTGGAAGTTAAAAATGAAGATATTCCTATCATAGGATCTGCCAAGCATGATTCCTGTTATTGACCAAATGACATAGAAAACCTGGGTCCACACAGAAACCTTCTCACGGATGTTACAGTGGGGGTTCCAGTTGGCTCTGGCTTGACCCCTCTGTGGAGTCCTTGGCTCCCAGCAGGTGGTGCTATTGGGAGGTGGTGCAAACTAGAAGGGGGAGGCCAGGTGTAGGATGCAGGTCACTTGGAACATACATGGGAAGGCTATTTTGTTCCTGGTCCCTTCCCCTCTCTGCTTCCTGCCTGCTACAAGGTCATGGCTCTCTTCTACCAAACCTTTCCACCATGGTGGTTTGGCCTTGATACAGGCTAACACGTAGTAGTAGAGCCAGCTGACCATGAGCTCAAAACTATAACCCAATACAAGCTTTTCCTTATTGGTGATTTTAGGCACTTTGTCAGAGCAACAGATAGCTAACCACCACAGTAGCTTAATCTACAATTGCTAATGGTGAAAAGCAACTATACTTCATTGGGTGAAGAGGTGGAGGAGGGCACTATTCAGCACCAAATGGAAATGAACTACTGAGAAGCCAGGGCATGTTGGGGAAAAACTTAGATATCACTAGATGAAACGATCCATTCAGAATGGCTACATGGCATGCTGGAATGAGTAAGACCATAGAGTAGAAAGCAAAGACGAGCAGGCAGAGGACACAAGTGTTTGGGGGCAACCAGACTATTCTGTTGTGAGGCTCTAGTGGTAGATTTGTGTCATAATACACTTGGGTAAGGGTGTGGAACATTCAACACTGGAAGTGAGCTCATGTGCAAAGGGTGGGCTGAGGGTTAGAGTGGTGTCCCAAAATGGGCTCTCTGGCTATGACAGATACTCCATTCTAGGACTGGATACTGGGTATAGAACACACTCTGTATGTTGGAAGTGGCAGGGGTAACTGGACCTCTTTACTTTTTGCTCAATTTTTATGTGATCTTTAAAAATAGCATCTATTAAAAATAAGGGACCCATGAACGTCATCAATGAATTGATTCAAAGAGGGCAAGAAGAGAGAAAAGTAGAACAAAGAACAGTGAGAGAAAATAGAAGATGGAAGACATGAGCCTAATCTACTAATAGTCACATAAAATGGGCTCAATAAGAGCCAGGCATTGCGAGGATGAGAAAAGGCAAGCATTTACAAAAGACACAGAAGTGAACAGGACAGGATTGATGGTAGAGAAAAGGTTACATCATTTTTTACACAGAGAAAGCCACAATGCTTCATTAATATCAGAGCAAAGTCGTCTACATAAAGAGAGCCAATCCATGAAGAAGGCGTAAGAATCCTAAAGTATGTGCCTAACTGCAGAGCCCTAAGATTCATGGAGTCAAATATAACAGAACTGAATGCAAACAAACAAATCCACAATGGCTCTTGGATCCTTCAACTCTTTCCTATTGAACAATACAAAAAAGAAACAGAAAAACAGGCATAGCTCAGAAGGCTTGAGTGGCACTAACAAATGGCCTAATTAATGTTTGCAGAACCATGGCCCCAACAGTGGTAGAATATACATCCTTTTCAAGTACATATTGAATATTTGTCAATACGAACCATTTCCCCAGCTTTGAAAGAATTGAAGTCACAAAGCATGTTCTCTGGCAGTGATGAAATTAAATCAGGCCCCCATCTGGACAATCTCCAAATATTTACAAACTGAACAAGACATTTCCAAATCACTCCCTGATCAAAGAAGAAACTGAATTGGAAGTTAGAAATTATTTTGGAGTGAAAATAAAAGCACAATATATAAAGGTCTGTGAGGCATCAGTCAAGTACTACCAACAGGGACATTTGTGGTACTAAATTCCATTAGAGGAAACAGTGCTCAAATATATGTTTTCTGCTTCTGCTTTAAGAAACTAGGAGAAGAATTGGAAACCAAAGTAGGGGAGTAAATAATGAACAGCAAAGTGGAAATCAATAAAATAGAAAACGGGAAATCAACAGAGAAAAATCAATGCAACCCAAGCTGGTTCTTTAAGAAGTTCAATAGAATTAACAAGCCTCTAGCCAAAATGAGCAGGAAGGCTGAGAGGAGACATGGATTATCAATTCAAGAATTAATGCAGTAACACCACTGCAGGCCCTATAACATTAAAGGAAAATAAGAGACTATCATGAAAATCTTTTTTTTCATTGGATTTCACAACTTAGACCAGAACACGTTCTTTGAAAAGTTGATCAGAGTAGAAATGAGTGACTAGACTATTCTTTATTACATGTCATTAAAGAAGTAAAATTACATTGAGAGCCTTCTCACAAAGACACATGAGGTTCAAATTTACACTGGAAAATTCTAAGGGTTTAATTAAAAAAAATACACTGAGTTTTCATAAACTCTTCCAGAAAACAGAAAAGAGAGTCTGAGTCCTGCTTTATCTCGATGCTAAAATTAGGTAGGTAAAATAAAACTACAGGTATTCCTTGCAGCTATGTAGATACAAACATTCTTTCCTTTTTAAGGAAACAGGGACACACAACCACACACACACACACACACACACACACACACACACACACAGAGAGAGAGAGAGAGAGAGAGAGAGAGAGAGAGAGAGAGAGAGAGAGAGAGAGAGAGGGAGGGAGGGAGGGAGGAAAGGAGAAAAGGAAGGAGGGAGGGAGGGAGGGAGGGAGGGAGGGAGGGAGGGAGGGAGGGAGGGAGGGAGAGGGAGAGAGAGAAGGACAGAGAGAGCGAGCTGTTTCATAACCCACAGATGGCTGATTTCAGGAATGCAAGGCTGGCTTAGCATCTGAAAAATCAATCAATGTAATTCACCACGTTCACAAATTAAGAAAGAAAAATCTTATAATTACCAGAATTCAGGCCAGAGAAGGCCTTTGGCAAAGATGGATAACCATTCCTCACAAAAGCCTCACACACCAGGGATCGGAGAGAAAGGCTGAGACTGGGGAGAAGGCAGTGATGATGGGGAGAAGGCAGTGATGAAACCTGCCAGCATCACACACCAGGCTGAGACTCAGAGCTTCCCCGAGATCAGGCAGTGGGGAAGAGCTTGCTCTCACCATTGCTATTCAGCTCAGCGCTGGGGGTGTTCGGGGAGAAATGAACAAACCCAATGTAGCAGACTGGAAACTAAGTAGAATTGTCTTTATCCTCAACCGGAATCTGTGAAAGCCGCTACTAGAAGGACTTAGGGTGTATCAACTGTGGATTTCCACTTTGATTTTGTATGCTGGCAACACACAATTGCGAATCACAGTTGGATACCAGTTGCCACTCAGTAATACAGAGCACAGGAAGTAGCTAGCTAGCAGTAAGTTCGATGGAGGTGCTAGCTGCACAGGACCCCACAAATCACCCCTTAGAGATGACTGCCGTCAGCAGAGATAAATACACCTTGCCTGTGATTAGGTAGAGTGCAAACTGAACTATTCAGTCAACATAACTCTTATTGAAATCCCAATAAGCTTGTTTAAAAAAAAAAAAACTGAAAGTAACAAACTAATTAAGAGATTCATATGAAAATGCAAAAGGCCCAGAGCAGCTGAAAATGTCATTTGAAATCAAGGGTTCCCACAAGCTCCGATAATGAAGACCAGGCAGGGGTAGCCTCAAAACAGAGGGATGAACGGAAGAGAAGGAACTGGCCAGAACTAGACCCGCAAATGATTTTTGACCAAAACAAGAGTCACTCGGTCAAAGCAAAGGGTGTCTTCCACAACGGATGCTATAAAGACTGAACGCAGACATGCTGAAGTTAGAACTTCATTCCACATGCTGTACTGCGTACAAAAGATAACACAGAACGACCCAATCAGACCACCCCTCTCCACAGCAGGGGTTCTCAGCCTTCCTGATGCCGTGACCCTTTAAAACAGCTCCTCGTGTTGTGGCGACCCCCAACCATGAAATTGCTTTCATTGATACTGCATTACTGTAATTTTGCTACTCTTGTGACCCATAATGTAAATATCTGTGTTTTCTGGTGGTTGTCCAGAGGGGCCGTGACCCACAGGTTGAGAACCACTGCTCTACAGCTTCTGGAAGGAGATGAGTAGGAACCTCTGAGTTCTTAGATACTGCCTCCAGAAGAACCCCCCCTCAGCATGGAGACACGGCTCGGTTCATGAAGAGCTTGCTGGGCACACATGAGACCACATTTTGATCCCTAACAAACAGAACTTTTGCCAAAGTATGCAGCCAAGTTAATGGCACACCTTAAGGTCATTTAAGACTATATGCTTAACCTGTTGTCCTGCTGCTTGATTACCTACTGCTAACTTTAACCTGACCGAAGGGAACAATGTGAGCAATCCTACTATGCCTCGGATTTCCCATGTAACCTGCTAAGCTAATACGTAGCTTTAATCTTTTTTAAATTAAATTTATTTTTTAATTTCATTTTACATTCCTACCAAAGTTCTCCCTCCAACCCCATCTCCTGCTGCCCCCCAGCCTGTCTTTAATCTTAAACAATGTACTCTACCATGCCCCTGACCCAGAATAATCTGTATGTGATAGGGTAATCATTTGTTGAAAACAGTAGGCTGAAACAAACCTAATAAATATCCCATAAATGTTGAGAGCAACTTGTGGATATAGGTTAATAGCAACTGTGGTTTTGAGTGCATTCTGGGTCAGTTGGAGTCAGTAAGTTCTACCCTCATAAAACTGCTGAAGCGTTCTATAGAATAGCATCCCTTCCTTCCTTCCTTCCTTCCTTCCTTCCTTCCTTCCTTCCTTCCTTCCTTCCTTCCTTCCTGTCCTGTGTTTCTGTGTTGTTCAGTAAATACAGAGCAAATACCTTCTTGAGGGACAGGCATCACAGGCCACAGGGTCAGATCAGACAAACACAACAGACAGGTCATGAGCAACAGAATACAGACAGATGGACAGATGGAAGACACAACGGGAGAAGTGGAGAGTTCAGATTCCGGGTCACTTAGTCCAAACTACTCAAATGGGTCTTTTTCATTCCTCAGTGTGTTAGCATACAAGCACCCGTGTAAAAAGCCATGGTGCTGCATGCTGGTAGTACCAGCCCTGGGGAGATGGAGAAAGGGTAGATACCTGGGGCTCTCTGGCCAGCCAGCCAAACAAACAAACAAACAAGCCAACGTGGAACCAGTGTGGATGGTTCCTGAGGAATCACACACACACACACACACACACACACACACACACACACACACACACACACACACACACACACAGAGAGAGAGAGAGAGAGAGAGAGAGAGAGAGAGAGAGAGAGAGAGAGCGCGCAAAAACAACCACAGAAAAAGCATATTTCTTAAAACGAAGGCTTTGTAAACAGGACTTCAAAAATGATCTCTTCTCCCTCTTCTCTTTCTCTTTCTCCCAACTCCCTCCTCCTCCCCCCTGTCCCAATTTGCTCAGGAGATCTTGTCCCTTTCCCCGTCTGTAAGGGACCATGTATGTCTCTCTTAGGTCCCTCCTTGTTTTCTAGCTTCTCAGGAGGTGTGGGTTGTAGGCTGGTGATATTTTGCTCTATGTCTAAAATTCATATATGAATGAGAACATACCATGTTTGTCTTTTTGTGACTGGGTTACCTCACTCAGGATGATTTCTTCTAGTTTCATTTGCCTTCGAATTTCAAGATTCCATTGTGTTTTCCTGCTGAGTAGTACTCCATTGTGTAAATGTACCATATTTTCTTAATCCAATCTTCAGTTAAGGAGCATCTAGGTTGCTTCCAGGTTCTGGCTATTACAAATAATGCTGCTATGAACATAGTTGAACAGATGGCTTTGTTTCATGAATGCACATCTTTTGGGTAGATGCCTAAGAGTAGAATTGTTGAATCTTGTGGTAGACTAATTCCCATTTTCCTGAGGAATAGCCATACTGATTTCATCCTAAAGCCTTCATCCCGTAGCTGATGGAAGCAGAAGCAGACACCCACAGCACAGCTAAACACTGAACTAAACTCCTGGGGTCCAGTTGCAGAGAGGAAGAAGTGATGAGCAAAGGGGTTGAGACCAGGCTGGAGAAACCCACAGAAACAGCTGACCTGAACAAGGGGGAGCTCATGGACTCCATTCTGATAGCTGGAAACCAGCATAAGATGGACCCAGAGCCCCTGAACGTGGGTCTCAGTTAGGAGCTCTGAGAAGTCTATGGTACCTCTGACAATGGATTCAGGATGTATCCCTAGTGCAGGAATGGATTCCGGGAGCATGTTCCCTATGTGTGTGTGTGTTTGGGGGGGGGGGTGGTGATACTCCCTTAGCCTGGAGACATGGGGGAGGGCCTAGGCCCTACCTCAAATGATTGGACAGACTTTGATGATCCCGAGTGGAAGGCCTCACCCTCCCTGGGGAGTGGATGGGGGGGTGTATGGAAGAAAAGAGAGGATGGGAGGGAGAGGGAGCTGGGATCATCATGTAAAATAAGAACGAAAGTTAAAATAAAACCTTGGTTATCAAATGTAAAAGACAGACCGCATATGCAATGGATGTGAGGAGTCTCCGGCTGTGCCGTGCCTCGGGTCTTCACTGCAGTTGCACTTCTGAGCACAGGTGTGTTCCCTTCATGCGGGGCACGCTGCCACACGACACAAAGCCGGCAAATGTACCCTGAGACACCCTGACTCAGACGGAATTTACAGCACGCTATGACGTGCAGGCTTTCCACTGTATGTGTCAAGTTTTCTGTGCTTATAGAAACAATGGTTTAATTATAGAAAAAAAAAAAAAAAAAAGAGAGAAATTGACTATTTCCCTCCCAGCATTCATCATCATGTATTGAGTTTGTATGTTTTGGGGATTGAATTATGTTAGAATGTTTGATTTCAAAAGTTGTTATTTGAGCTGCTGAGTTGGGTTTCAGAAAAAAAGAAAATTACTGGTCAAAATCCTTGATAAGCATGAATGCAAAAATCCCCAATAAAATACCAGCAAACTGAATATAGGTATATATCAAAGAAATTGTTCACCATAATCAAGTTGGCTTTAAACCCAGAGATGCATGGATAGATCAACATACACAGTCAATAAATGTAATGAAGTGAATAAATGGATAAATAAAGACAAAAATCGCACAATTGTCTTAATGGATGCAAGGAAAAAAAGCCTTTGTCAAAATCCAATGTGCCTTTATCGGATATGCTTCCTATCTTAGAGAATAGGACAGGAGGGGGACATACCTCAATATAATTTATATAGTAATATATAATATATAAAAATAAAATTAAGCCAGTGTGGAAAGCATATGCCGTACGACAAACCCATCGACAACACCATCCTAGATGAAGAAGTAATCCCACTGAACTCAGGAACAGGTCAGAGCTGCTCACTGTTCCCAGTCCCTTCTAATGCTCAAAGTGCTCAAAGCATTTGCTGCTATTAAGGCAAGAGAGGGAAACTAAGTAAAAACAAGTAGAAAAAAAAGTCAAACTAGTTCTATTTGCAGATGATATATTATACACGAGCTCTCCAAAATCCCATCAGAAACCCCCAGAAATGACAATTTCAGCAAAGTGGCAGGATACAAAATCAACTTACAAAACCTTGTTTTCTTTAAAGTTAAAAAAATATATAAGTTTACAAACGTTAGCAGCCTTTCTATACTTCACCATCAGATATGCTGAGAAGGAAGTCATGGACACATACCAATTCACAATAAAATATCTCGGAAACAGGCATTACCAAAGAGGTGAAAGACATCTACAATGAAAACTTTAAATTTCTGAAGAAATAGATTGTGGAAGACAAATAGAAAGACATCCCAAGTTCATGGATTGGTATAGTTAATATTGTGAAAGCAAGACTTCTACCCAAAGGATTTTCGAGATGCAATCTCAATCAAAATCCACAACATTCTTCATAAAAGACAGGAAAAAATTACTAAAAATATGCTGGATAGCCAAAGCAACACTGAGCAAAAAAAAACATGCTGGAAGGCTTACCATGCCAAAATTTTAAGATATATTACAGAACCACATTAAAAAAAAAATAAAATAAAAAAGGTATGGTAATGGTATAGTCACAGAAACAGGCCAATGGAGCACAGCAGAAGACCCAAACATGAACACTGGTAACTACAGCCACATGATATTTGAAAAGATATCAGAACCACACAATGGAGAAGAGAAAGCATCTTCAACAAATGATGCTGAAAAACAGTGTGTCAACACGCAGAAGACTGAAATTAGAGATCTATATCTACCTCCCTGAACAGAAACGAACTCTGAATGGGCTGAAGAGCTCAATGCAAAATCTGAAATAATAAAACTGCTGGGAGACGGCGTAGGCAGCATCCTATAAGATGAAGGAACGGCGTAGGCAGCATCCTATAAGATGAAGGAACGGGAAAGGAATTTCTGGGAGGACTCACTTTGCCTGGGAATGAAGGCCTACCATTGACAAGCCAGAGTTTATAAAACTAAATAGCTTCTGTACAGCTAAGGAAACAGTCTTCTGGAGAAGTGCATAGAATGGGAGAGAATCTTTGCCAGCTATACATCTGACAGAGGATTAATATCCAGAATATATAAAGAACTAAGAAAACGAAAAGAATCATTAAAAAAAAAAAGGCTATATATCCAAACATAAAGTTCTCAAAAGAAAAAATAAGAATGGTTTAAAAAAAAATACCAAAAAGTCTTTATCAATTAGAGAAATGCAATTCAAAACAGCTTAGAGTCTCATCCCAGTCTCATCCCAGGCAGAATAGCAAAGATCAACAAAACAGCAACAACAAATGTTGGGGAAAGAGGGCTTGGGGGAAGGGAGCCCACGTCTACCGTTGGAGGGTCTGCAACTGGTACCATCACTCTGGACAGCTCAGGAGGCTAAAAATAAAGCTGCCATATGCAGCTGTATCACTCCTTGGCATATGCTTAGGGGACTTGGCACCCTACTCCAGTTACTTGCTCAGCCATGTTCATTGCTACTCCATTCAGAACAGCGGGGGATGGAAACACGGTCTTCCAACCGGTGAACAGATAATGGAAATGTGGTACATTCAGATGTAAAGAGAAGTGAAATCCTGAGACCTACAGGTAAATGAATGGAACTAGGAAATATCATACCGAGTAGGGGAGGTAGCCCAGACCCAGACATACAGATACCACATTCTCTCTTTAATCTCTGTTTGCTAGGGCAGAATCTTTAGTGCCTGAGTATATAACCTGGAGTAAGCACAGAAACCAAGAACGCAAAAAGGAACCATGGCTTTTGGAAGCTCTACAGAGAGGAGTAATAGCCGGAAACAGATGATATAAAGAGTGTCATGGAAAAATTGGGGGCACCTTTAATTGCAGAGGAGGGAGAGAGAGATGTAACATTAAGGATGCTTGAGAAGCCATAAACTATCTTATTATTTTATATTTACCAAAAATTACATGTAATACTGATGTGTGTGTGTGTGTGTGTGTGTGTGTGTGTGTGTGATGTATTTTAAATGAAGTTACACCACTTGGGGTGTTAATGCTCCCCACAGACCCATAGACTATCTTAACAAAGGTCCCATTACTGGGCATGAGAAACCTCCTTTAGGGTTGTTGGTCAGGGAATTTCAAGATACTCCCTAAACGACAGACTATCACTGCTGCCTTTGGCTGCCCCCAATATGTACGCCCATATAGCAACAAACAGACAACAGTACACCAGGGTGTGCACTTCAGACACCATACTCAAAGGAACTGAGCTGGGTCTGACCTGAAAGCCTCCCCAGTGGGGAGTGGCTTTCCTAGTACTAGAAGTTGTTTGCAAACTGTCAAGAGAGGTACACAACCAATAGTCCTACTTAGCTATGGCAGCTCTGACCAGCAAGGCAAGATTTCCATAAAGGTACAACAGTGGCACAAGTATCTGTTTCAGTGACGAGCAGCTGTCGGATTGGCCTTTCGGACCACTCAACGGGAAGGAACTCGTTCCTGGTTCTGTAAACCTAGCCAACCACCTCAGGATAGCGAGGTCAGGGATCTTAGAGGAGAGCCTATTACTATCACTTTCCTAAACTGGCATAATTCTTAACTGCAGAGCAGGGTCACTCCTGCCCTTACAAAACACGATTCTTCTGAAGCAGACTGAGATCATTACAGAAAGCCACGGCCGGTCGGGTGCCTGGCCCTAGCTGGTAACGGCTATGATATGACCCCTATACCTATGATATGACCCTATACCATGGCTGAATAGGAGACAGGAAGACTGCAAGAACCAGAGGACCAACAAGTCTGCCCTGGGATTGTGTTCTCCTAGAAATGGCAATGTGGTCGTCTGTACAAGACCTGAACAATGACTCGGCTGACTTGCCAATGGGGAAGGGAGAAATCTGACAGGGTCCCACTGCTAGGTGAAGAGCCACAGGCAATTAGAGAGGGGAGCTGGCCTTCTCCGGGGATGCGCCCTCTAACTGGTTATCCAATAGCAGGTGCTCAGCGCTAAAAATGTGTCAATACAAACATCACTGAATGTACTCGGCAGGTTATATCTGTGTATTTTTTTTTTTACAATAATAATTGAAGGTAAAGCCATAAATGACAAGGAGGAGTAGGGAGAGATGAAAAACACAAAATTACACAAAAAAAAGTATTAAATAAATTTTGGGTTGGAACTAGAACAGAATCTCTAATAGTTTGTGAAATGGCCCTAGACATCTTCCTGCCATTTGGTACTATGTCTATATGTGTCCTGCAGCAGCAAACAATCTGCCAAGATTTAATTCTTTCTGTAGAAATAAACAGCCATACCCACCTTCTCAAATTTGCTTTTACCATTAATGAACAGTAAGATTATGTGTGTGCCAAAAATCTGCCTCAAAATAAACTTCTTTATGATTATCAGTAAATGTTTTTCACTTATCTGTGTGCATGCGTGTATGTGTATGCGTGTATATATTTATGTATATATGGTATGTATGTATATACGTATGCATGAGATATCTCCTCCAGGATCGTGTAAGAGTTTGTCAGGCAAAAGAGGCCATAAGTGGATAAAGTGTAAAACAACCTGACTTAGACCATGGCAAACCCCTAAGAAGTGCCAGGCTCCGGATCAGCTCTGATGGAACTACACCCACAAAGGCCAGGGTTGTCCTCCGAGAGGGCGCTGAGCTGGCAGGTGTAAGAGAGCATGACCTCAGAGTGTGGCCAAGGCCTGGGCCCTCACTATCTGGTGAATTCGAGGAGGAAACATCTTGCTGAGAGGTAGGGGAACTCCTGTGTGTCTCTAGCATGGTCCCGGTTGGGTGAGGAGGGAGGGTAGGGCAGGACAGAGCTATGGAGGGTGTTGATGCTTTAGCCTTGCCACAGCCCTGAGCGCTGTGCAGGATGCGGCTGTTACTTTCTGAAAATCTTTCTACAGGGCGGAGCTGTGGGAGCCGGGACTCAGGACTGCCTGTGTCCCCACTCCCTGCTGACCTTTAAGGGACTTTCAAACCTCATAATGAAGAGGGTCCCCGTAAAGCTGAAATGCAAACAGGCCAAACTGAGGACATTGATGTCACTTAAGTTTTTTATAGGTCTCGGTCAGGTTCATTGTTATAAAACTAACAAATAAGATTGGCTTTGTTTTTTGTTTTTTGTTTTTTTTTTTCAAGTTGACTGTGCTTTCTTCGGAGGTCCCTTGCACTGGGTTAGGCCCTCCATGTTAATGTATCCATGGCCAGTTTCTGCCCAGGGAAACCTGACCTTTGATTTCATCACTGGACAGCTGGAGGTTGGATCCACGGAGCACAGGGGGTAAAAATCTTGACTTGACCTTTTCCCCGGGGCTACCGACTGGAGCAAACTTGTTGGGGTGAGAGAGAGAGAGCTTTGGATGGCTGGGGGCATTTGGGGGCCATGAGAAGGCACCAGCCCTCACCCTCAGGGTAAACATGCCACCACCAGCTACTCAAGGGACCACCTCTCAGCCACCTGCAATAGCACAGAGGTTGCCCGATTCCAATCAAGGCTGTGGCCAGGCAAGCTGCTGAACTTGTACCACGGGTACCAAAATGACAAGCCCAGAGCAGAGATGAGCAGTGTGGTCAGCCTGCAGCAGCCTTCCCAGCCTCCTGCTGCCTGCCACCCCAGTTTACTTCCTCCCCATGGCTGCTTTACATACTAGCACACACGGACAGGGAGGCTGGTGGGTTAATTCTAAAATTTAACTTACTTTCCTTTTCCCACAGGGAGAGGGAGTGGGAACAGGTTTCTAAAAATAGGCTGGCCTGTCAAAACTGTTAAGGATCAGGCAGGGAGAAGATGCTGCTGGGGAGAGAGCTCCGTGCGGGACCTTCCCCAGGCTGCAGCCTGGGGCTCACGCCCCTGGCACAGCCAGTGAGCGTAGACTGCTGTCCTGTGGGCATAGCAACCAACTGGGTGATGCTGTCAGAGCCTGGCATGAGACCTGCAAATGCCCCTGATGGCCACCGTCACGGCAGAAGGATGGAACGGCTGGTCTGTGTCCCATGCTGCCCCCAACCCCCCCCCAGTGCTCTTTTCTCTCACC
This sequence comes from Cricetiscus sungorus, assembly GCA_030556225.1. Classification (NCBI taxonomy): domain Eukaryota; kingdom Metazoa; phylum Chordata; class Mammalia; order Rodentia; family Cricetidae; genus Cricetiscus; species Cricetiscus sungorus. Next base: position 46,347,726 of record JANBXA010000366.1, read on the forward strand.
CCCCTCCTCACAGCCACTCTCGGGCCTCAGAGATGGCATCCGCCTGGACCACAGTGAGTGGGGCTGCAAGCCTAGGTCCTCCGAGGGTACCCGAGCTCCACTGTTTGTGCGTGTCACCATGGCTCCCGGTCCCCTCTGGAAGGTCCTGGGGGTTAGGCTAGACCGGGACTCTACTCACAACCTGTTTTGAGTATAGAAGACTCTTTAAGATGGAAGAAGGGAAGCGGGGATACAGCAGGCCAAGTACAAGAAGGGGGTTTCAAAGGCGTAGCAGCTGGAGAAGCCCCAGGACACCCAAATCAATCCAACAGAACCTACGAGTCAAGGCTCTGTTCCTACCAGGGATCAGAGCCCTGCAAGGGGCTCCGTGCAGATATTCTACAGGCCACACTAGGTTCAAGAACCTTGTTTATATATATATACATACATACATACATACATACATACATACATACATACATACATAAAACCAAACACAGGCTGGAGCGATGGCTCAGCAGCTGAAGTGTAAGGAACTGAGCTCGGACCCCTAACGTTCACATAAAGGCTGGGTGCGTGACACGGCTATAATTCCAGCTCTGAATGGATGGGTACAGGGGGATCCTCGAGCTTGTTGGCCACCCAGTGTAGTGGGCATGGTGAACTCGGGGTTCCATGAGAGACCCGTCTCAGACAACAGGGGACACTTTGGCATCGACCTCTAGCTCCCACATGTGTGCACACAGCTGGATGTGCAAGCGATGTGAGTGCACCACATAGGAATACCCGTGGGAAAAAAGTAAAAGCTCAAACACTAAGTGCTTGGTCAGTTCCTCTCCAGGAACAGTGGATGCATAAGATGTCAACAAACTGCAGAATGAAGAAGGCACTGCGGGGGGGGGGGGGGAAATCACCACACAGGCTGACCTCATATCACCAAACCAAGCATAGGCCTCCCGGGAGGTCCAGTCTGGTCTTTTTCTTTAGGGTGTGGAGGGTGTGAATCATGAGTCTCTTTCATGAGTCTCTTTCATGAGTCTCTTTCAAACGAGTCGGCAGCCATCCCATCCATTCCCACAGGGTACCCAAATAGAAGGGAGCATTACCCACATCTGCCCAAACAGTACAGGACAAGAAGTGGGGAGGGGCTCTGCTCTCGGGCCCCAAACCCTATCCATCACAAGCTCTGAGATGCCTTTGAGCAGCTGTGAGCTGTGGGTGAGACGGCGGGGACAGGGACACAAGGCTGGCCAAGCACACAGGTGTCACTAGTCACCACAGTGTCCTCACGCACCCATCTTCATAGGTGTGGTTAGGTGTGATTGGATCCCGCCGTAGCGTGCCCACGTTAGCCATACTTCCTAACTCTACCTTATAACAGGGAAGGGAGGGGCATCAAGGACGTCTCTAGGTCCCCACTGCAGACTGTCAGCCTTGTGGCTGGGATCTCCTGTCTAGCTTGGGGCCGGAGGCAGAGGGTTGGCGCAATATACAGCCACTACTCACTCTACCGGCAGGCATTAGGGCTGGATATTCTGCAGTCTGAGGGCCCAGGCCCCCTTCTTTGAGCCATCCACACCTTTGGCTATTGGCTCCTTCATCGTCCAGGCTAGGGTGAAGGATAGGTACACCCAAGATTCTGGGAGCAGGCAGGAGCTGAGAGCCCCGTCACTGAGGACACAGAAACAGCCACCAGACTGCACTGAGGCCTGTCAACCAGCTCTGTGTTAACCACGCCCCCTTTGGAACTAGTAACCAGATTAGGGCAAACTCGGTGGCTGGTGCCTTCTCCTCACTACTCCCAACCTGTGGGGAGGGCATTTGGAGTGGGTTCACCCTGGTCGGTAATGGAGTTATTTGGGGGCCTCGCTGGGCTAGAGAACATTATTACCACGTGTTACTGTCCAACTGGGACAGCAGGTGTCTGCTGATGCATCTGTGGAAAATGCCCAAGGCACAGTCTCTGCATCAGGACACATGCATGGTCAAGGACACCAGGGAAATTGAATCTTATCGCTAATTAATGGCTTTAATGCCTGTTATTAGGCCTCAAAACCAGTCTATTTTCTGAAAGATAAGCTCAGCCCTGTTTGAACAGGAACTTGAGCGTCCTGCTAATGCTGGTGCCAAACGGCTCGTCTCTGCTAATCAGATTCAGAAGTTCTGAGCCTATTGATCTCCTACGGTTTTTCACAAATTGATTGGAGACCATGAAGGTACTTTGTTTTCCAGTCAGGCATGGCACAGTGGGGACTCGGGAGCCTGTGGCCCCACTGTGTCCTCTGCTGATGGCACCTGAGTTATAATTAGTCACCCACGGGTACCATCCAGGGTTGTGTACACAAAGAAAATCTCTGTGCTGTTTTAGCTTTTGCCAATGGGATGCAGCTTAGGGGTGTCTACAGCATGAGTGGGTGGGGCTGCTCTAAAAGCCACCGTTCTTGCTCTCGGAAGCAGGGGCTGCTTCACTCTCCTTCCCTTCTCCAAAGTACCCCAAGCTTGGGGAGAACTCCCAGGCTTCAGGAGCCCCAGGACCCACCTGGCTTCCGTTCAAGCGGCTAGTACACAGTTTAGACAAAGGCAGAGGGTCCAATCAGGTCATGGGTGGATAACCAGCCAGGCCATCTTGGAGCCTGGAGGAAGCCCTGCCTATTCTGTGAATCACCTGACACCACACACACACACACACACACACACACACACACACACACACACACACACACACCTCCCTAAGATGCAGGGAGCTCCCCTGTAAACCCAAGGTAGGAATGTCACCGGCAGTAAAAAGTTAAGCAGCATTTATGCAGCATAGGATAAATGCTATCCTGTGCCAGAAACTCTCATACCCTAGCCAGCTTAGTCTTTTCAACTCCCCAGAAAGAAAGGGGGTATATACAGGATAGCAGTAGGTTCAAATGTGGGCTCTGTTCAGGAGACAGTTTCTATTTGACCCAGGACCCAGAGAAATAAGCAACTAGCCCCATTCTTCCTCGGGCAATGGCAGGGTTAAGAGAGGGCCTCAGATGGATGTCCAGATCAGTGCTGATCTTATCTTTCTCTGTAAGATCTGCAGTCTGCCCTGACGTGATGCACTCAGCTATCACCTTTCCAGGAAGGAGTGGGGGACAGTGTTGAGAAGCCACCCCAGGTGTGCAGGCAGCTCTGTGCTTACCATAGATATGAGGACATACAAACAGTGCTTACAAGGTAAGGAGTCTGGCAAGATGATCTTCAGGGACCCTCTGGCCCCAGAAGCCTGGCTTTCCATGCTCCAAACACTGCCTTTCCCAGGAGCCCCAGGTGGCTTAATTGCTAGGCGATGCCGCTGATTGGATCTGTAATCAAAGCTGGCCAGGGAGAGCTGATGGTGATGGCAGGAGAGTAGGTTCATCAGGGAGGGGCACCCAACACTGCACCAGAAGGCAGCCAGTGATCAGAAAAGTCATCCACAAACCAGCCTGGCACCCTAAAGCCCATGATTGAAGTGCCGTAGAAGACTCTCCCTGGGCCCAGGCAATGCTGGGGTGGGGCACAGACCTTAGGCGACTGAGATGGAGCCTCAACACAGCACAGATGGAACGGTGGGGGCGGGGGCAGAACCTGGGGTCACTCGCCACTGTGAATAGACACTGAATGAACGCAATGAGGAGAAGGTGGCCAAGCTTAAAATGCTGTCATTAAGAATCTGACGCCCTCACTGAGGGCATGAAATGGGCTCAGAATAAAGAGGGGAGGGGAGGAGGAGGGGGATGGGAAGAGGAGGAGGAGGAGGAAATGGAGGGAGGAAAAGAGGAAGAGGGAGAGAAAAAGGAGGAGATAGAGGAAGAGGAAAGAGGAGAAAGAAGAAAGGAGGAGGTAGAAGGAGAGGGGGAGGAGGAATAGGAGGAAGGCGGAGAGGAAGGGGAGGAGGCAGCCGAGGTGGCTTTGTACAAGGCACTTTCTGTGCTATAATCTGTTCATAAAACCTGAATGTATTTGAGCAGCAGAAACCTCTTCTGCAGAAACCAGTGACTGTAGGTCCCTGGGCCATTCACTGAGTGATGCTGTGTTCACAATCCAGACTAACAGAGGAGGAGGACAGCCCCACAGCCACCCAGTGGGCTACCGGCTCTGTCCTGGGCCTCTGGTTCTGCGGGCTGTGCTCATGAGCAGTGTAGCACCGGTGGCACACCAGAACTTTCCAGAAAAGTTTTGGACATTTCACGCGACCTTGTATAGCTAGCTTCTTCCACTCCGCATGTTTTCAAGGGCCCTTGGTGTTACAGCATGTGTCACTGCACGTGTCCCTTCCCGAGGCTAACGAAGGCGCACTGCTTGGGCCTGACAGCTTTCCTTTATGCAGTCATCAGCCTGCAGAGACTCATTTGCACTGTCCACTTCTGTTATGGCTGTTATGACTAGAGCTGCCACCAGCGTTCAAGCTCATGTTTTTGTGGAAGCCTTTCTTTATCCCTCTGTAACTGAGCAGCAGGACTGCCGAGCCCCTATGGTGGCACTCATCAGAGTTTCTGCAGGGCTCCCTGTTTGTTCCGCCACCAGCATCGGTGAAGACACCAAGACTTCCTCGGCGGCACTTTACTCGTATCTGTCTCCTGGGTTCCAGCCATTTCAGCTGCTGAAAGCTATGAGCTGGTTGTGCTTGTCTGTCTCCTGGATTCCACCATTTCAGCTGCTGAAAGCTATGAGCTGGTTGTGCTTGTCTGTCTGAGTTTGCCAAATGCCTAATGAATCATTTGGGCTCCCTGGCCATTTGGAGTCCTCTTGGGAGAAATGTCTACTTAGGCACATTTTCGCAATGGCTATTTGTCTTTTCTCCTCCGGATGGGTAAGATCTGTCTGCCTGTCTGTCTGTCTGTCTGTCTGTCTGTCTGTCTATCTTATGAATACCATGTTTTCAAATTTTATTTTATTTATTCCTGCTTGGGGGGGGCACCACGTGTTATCATTGTGCATGTACAGAGGTTGGAGGACACTTTGTGGGGTCAGTTCCTACCTTCCACCTTCTCAAATTTGGGATCAAATTTGGGTCATCAGGTTTGCACGGAAGGAAAGTGGTTTTGTGTGTGTCTGCTTGGTTTGATTTGGTTTTCGTTTTGTTATTACCAGCTAAGCCACCTCTCTCAGGCTTAATAGCGGATTTTGATCACTGGATGACTTGACTGAGCAGCCTTTCCTTGTCTTGATGGTGCCCATAGGTGAGAAATGTGGGCAAGATGCAGCGTCTTTTCTACCCAAGGGTTTGAGGATACAAAGGACATCAGGTAAAGGGGCCCCTGAGCTGCAACTGCTGACGTCAACATGTGTGCCCGGGTTTCAGTTTTATTTCTAAAAACTGTGCCACTCTGTTGACCAGTTACATTAAAATGTGAGGCCAAACTCTGCCCAATCAGAATAAGACACAGGTTTCCCCTTGCTTTGGGGATAAAAACCCAGCAGACTTTCCCTCCTCCGTGTGCTTCCTCAGCTGAACTGCCACACCTGAGACCCCTTCTGCGGAAGTAAAACCGTTCTGACTTATTGGAATACTTTTGATAGCTGGCATCCTACACCCATTCCTGACACCTGGTGTCCAGTGAAGGACGCTGTCCCTGACCAGGGGTCTTAGTAAGCCACTCCCAACCCGGAAGTACACACTATTGCCTTGCTGCAGTAGCCCTGCGTGTGGAAATATTCCCTCTATGAAAGCTACCTAGAAAAAGTAGACCAGCAACTTGGGAATATATACCGTGGTGACTGGGTAGTTTTGTGCACAAAACAAGGTAGGGGAAAAAATAAAGTTGTAGTACTGACCTTGGTGGTCAAGACATCCTAGAAACCATGTGAATGTGACCGAGAGAAGAATTTAAATGGGAAGTAAAGGCAGCCTCCTGCTCCACAATTACTGTCTTCCATAAGGGACATGGCTAGAGACGGAGCAACATTTGGGCAGAGTGCAAGAAATCTCCAAGTGGAATCCAGCTGTTCTAGAGAATATCCTCGGGTGCTATAAAATGATCTGCAAGGACTGTTTGGCAGCGACGTACTCCAGAGCTTACACAGATCGACCCATAGCTAAGAAGGGTCTCTGGGATGTTTTCTATGTGTTTTCATGATTGGGGCGAGGGGCATAGAGACAGAGACATCACAGATACAAGACAAAGATGAGAAAACAACCTTCCACTTTGGATAAGAGGAATGACTGAAGATTAGAGGCCAGTAAAAATAGAATCCCCCTAGACAGTCTTCTGGGATACATGATCAAGTACTGGGGAGATAAACCCCAATCAAACGAGGGAAAGCAACAGCAAATGAGTTAATGTTGTTGTTTTGTGTAGATGCAGGAGCCCATTCTTAAACCTCTAACTCTTTTGGCTAAACCTTGGGTCCACTGAAGATTGCCGTGTCAGATTTTCATAGACTATATTACTTATAGAGCCCCGGGGATCCGGAAGAGGGAATGTGAGCTTTGCTGGCCAAATAACCTAAAATAAAGAGGAGGAGACTCCACCTTCTCGGTGGGATTCTCTTGACCACCACCCTTCCCATCTTGTGCTGGAATCCCCATTACCTGACTCTCAAGTCCTATCCTGGGTTCATCTCCATCCCTGTCCCCATCCTTCCTTCTCCCCTCTCTGTGAAGCTCCTTCTTACCTCTCACATCCTCACATCTGAGGATGAAGGAAGGAATCTGAACAATGTCAGAAGGATATTCAAAATCTTCCCTTGCCAAAAGGAGTACCTTACCTTCAAGAGCATTCCCATTTGGGGAGGCTCCCCTCCATCAGTGAGGAGTAGGATTTCTCAATATCCATCCCCTTCACCAGTTCAGAAGTCCAATATTTAAAAAGGGAATTGAGGCCTCTGAGAGAAGATCCATCTGAGGTGGCTGGGAAGTTGGAGCAATTCCTTGGGTCTCAACTCTGTACCTGGCCCAAGCTGATCCCTCTATTGACTATGCTCTTCTCTGATGAAGAGAGGAGGATAATGAGAGCCACCATGGCTGACTGGGAAAGAAGACATTAAACTGGACCAGGTGTGACAGCAAATGAGGAACTCCCTAAGCCACAACCCATATGAGGCAATAATGAGGTCAACGGGGACCGCTGACACTGGATCATAGGAGGAGGGTCAGTACCTAGCCCTACAATATGGACAAAGTCTTCAGTGACAGCAAGGGGGAAAAGGAGAGGTCTACAGAGTCTCTAGGAAGGTTGACATCCAGTGAGAAAACACTCAATCCAGAAAATGCCTCCATAACATCAGGCTGTAGGCAAGTCTGTAGGGCAATTTCTTAATTAATGATTGATGAAGGAAAGGAGGGCCAGCCTATTGTGGGTGGTGCTGTCCTGGGCTGATGGTCCTGGGCTTCATAAAAAGTGAGACTGAGGAAGCTACAAGAAGAAGCCAGAAGTGGCACTCTTCCATGCCCTCTGTACCAGTCTGTGCATCCACATTCCTGCCCTGTCGGAGTTCCTGCCCGACTTCCTCCAGTGATGAACAGTGATGAGGAAGTGTAGATAAAATAAACCCTGTTCTCCCCCCAAGTTGCTTTTGATGTTTCATCTCAGCTATAATAACACTAACTAAGATAGCTACTATGAACCAAGCCAAGTGGAGGAGATCAGGACACAAATAACTCAAGGTCCAAGCCAACAAACAAAGGGAACCACAATGAGACCATGATTACAAGGGATTGCAGACAGAAGGGAGACATCAGAGGCCTCTTCTTATAAAGACAACAGAAAACGCCAGTTTATGAAGAATCCATCTTCCAGACCAGAAGACACTCCAGATCATACATGTGGACACTCTAACTCCACAGGCCTACATGAGTCAACATCGTTTACAGCCTCTGAAGGGTTGCCTCATCAGTTGTCATGACCTCCCTATGAAGTCAGGGTACTCCCCAGTCAGGAATGAGGTCCTGATCCTTAGAGAAGTCTGGGACTGGGACCATCCTGTGGGAGTGGGGTCGCTGGGGACTCTATCATCTGGAAGACTCACCAAGAGCCCTCGATAAATTTAGTGAAACCACTGAGGGAAGAAATGCCCCTTTTGATAGATTCTGGGACAAATTGGTCTTGCCTGTCTTCCCCCTTTTCTCTCCACAGACAATGCCCTATAATTTTCAGGAGTTAAAGGCCAGGGTTTTAGAGTTTCAGTACTAGGAGGGAGAGGGAGAGGGAGAGGGAGAGGGAGAGGGAGAGGGAGAGGGAGAGGGAGAGGGAGAGGGAGAGGGAGAGGGAGAGGGAGAGGGAGAGGGAGAGGGAGAGGGAGAGGGAGAGGGAGAGGGAGAGGGAGAGGGAGAGGGAGAGAGAGAGAGAGAGAGAGAGAGAGAGAGAGAGAGAGAGAGAGAGAGAGAGAGAGAGAGAGAGACCTATGTTCAATTGTTTCTAGCCCCAGAGGAGAACAAATCTCTTAGGAAGAGACCTGATGATTCAATTGATAATGGATTGAAGATGGATAAGGCTGGACTGTGTATCTTCACACAGCATCTAATTTTAAAGCCAGGGACAGAATAAACCACGAAGTCTGGGTGAAACCAGAGAACAGAGGGAAAGAGCCAGAGGCCGCCCAGAGGAAACAGTTAAATAGTACACTGTTCCTCAGGGAGGGAGGAAAAGATTGCTCCAACTATCAAAGGTCTTTATGATGGTGGACTTCCCAATCCCTGCATGCCCCATCCATAACACTACCAATACTTCCTGGAAGAAAACCAGATGGAACTAGCCCAGGATCTGAGGGTTATAAACTACATCACTCAACATGAGCATCTAATATCTCTGTCCCTAAACCTTCTCATCAAAGGGTTCTAATGGTCACAAATGGCTTCATATGATCGACCTTAAGGGTACCTTCTGGACCTGCCCTTTGGCAGAAGAAAGTAGGGCTTTGTGTATCTTTGGATGAAAAGATCCAGACACCAGGAGAAAGAAACAGTACAGAGGGGCTGTCCTTCCTTGGAGGTTTGCAGAAGCCCCTGGTGTCTTTGCTCAAATAGTATAAGGAATATTAGAAACTTTTCTGGTTGTAGTAGTTATGTAATTGGCCCCCATAGCCCCCTCCCTAATCTCTTGGGTTGTGGCACTATTAGTAGATGTGGCTTTGTGTCACATTGAATCAAAATGTAGGACTCTCAGCTCCAGCACTACATCTGCAGGCACGCACCCCTCCCCCCATGATGGACTGAACCTCCCAACTCAATTAAATGTTTTCTTTGTAAGAGTTGCTGTGGTCCTGGCACTTCCTCATAGCAATAGAAACCCACACTAAGACACTAGTTAAGCCTCAGAAATCAAACACCTTTCAATCTGTGGATGATTTGTTACTGTCTGGAGAATGAAAGAATGACATCATTAATTCAACAACATAACTGATAAACTTCCTGGGAGAGGAGGGACCCAGGGTCCCCAGAAGAAAATCATGATTTTCGGAAAAAGAAGTGGAGTCCCCCGGTCATCCAATCAGTGAAGAAGTCAAAACTTAAACCCAGAAAGGGTGCCTGGAGGAAGTAAAACACTACTCCTCCTAACCGAAAGAGAATGTAGTTCCACTGTTTAGGTATGTGTCCCTGCTTTACTCAGGGAAGTTTCAATAAGTTTTATAGCTAGGTTCCTTAGTATTACAGATTATCTTCACCCATGTTTCTTATACCTATGAGATTAGTCAGACATAGATGCTTAATCTTCAAACACTTCATAGACCTGCAGAACATGGCATTTAAATGTTTTAATATTAGTACTCCGTTGACACGAGACACTGCTGCTCCTGACAGCACCATGCACTTTCCCAAAAGTATGTTGGACACTGTTGTGTCCATCCCCACTGGAGTCCATCCCCACTTCGGCTAATGGCATTCTGGGCAAAGAACTGCCCCCACTTCCACCATTGATTTGGACATGTGGTCCTATATAATTGCAGGAGACAAATATAGAAGACTGTTGAACCCTGCCAAGTCAGGGTAAGACAGCCTTTCTGCCTCCCTGCTTTTGTTGTGGTCTGTCAAGTAATCTTGGCCTTAGCCAAAACTGGCTGTACCAACATTGCTGTGAGACCTTGGGTGACTGTCCAGGTAGCCTGCTGTTTCTGTCCTCACTGCACCATTTGGAAGTTACCCGTCTGCACTTCCTGCCTACACTAGTATTGTTAATTTCCTTGTCAGGTCTTTGATGAGGTTGAAGATTAAATTATCACAACTATTATTCTCTCTTCCTAGTTAGATATATTAAGTACTAGACTTAAGCTTTCCAGCTTAGGACAACTCTATAGTAAACCCTGTTATGCCTTCACCCTAGGATTAGATATGTAGGTCTTAAGTTTGCATGTTCTTGATTTCCCTTTTCTTAGAGCACACTTGTTATTCATTGTTTTGTATATAGTTCTTTAAAATCAAGCTTAAATCTTTTCTTTAGACTAGAAGGGGAATTGCATGAGATATTCACTTTGTCCACACCTGTAGCACAGACCACGCCCATTGGGGGTGGGGACAGGGGCTGACGGTACCTGGGGGAACTAAGTCTGAGGAGGGGAACCCACCCCCCGGGAGCTCTCTTGCTTGCAGCACAGGGACAACAGAGCACCTGGAGGCATTGTTGGGACCAGAAACCTGTCTGTCTATGTTGTAAGTTATTTCTCCCTATATAAATATCTATTGGGCCTATTTGTTTCTCCTGATCCTTATTAAACCTCAATATGGGAGGGACACTTTCTGGTCCTACTAACCACTGGTGTCTGAGAAGGTTAGACATATTACACCAAATTAAAGGTTTCTGACAACAGTGACCAGAGAAAGTAGGCAACCTTAGCTCAAAAGAGTCCTTTAAAATTAAGACTCAGAAAGGACTGGTTTAAACCTATTTGTTATGGGACAAGGCGATGGGAAACTTGTTGATTGATACAATCTTTCTGCTAACTGTTCGGCTTGATAGTTTTCCCCTCTAGAAACGAATATACAGAAAACCTTCTGGGATGGACAAATATACTTATCCCAAGCTTCTCCAGCCACGAGTCTTCACCATGTCTAGAATTAGATGATGCATTCCTAGATGGTGCTATAGCAGAGAGGGACCTGCTCTCTAGGGATATGATATTCTTATCCCCTCTGTGACACTGACCTTGGACATCTCCAGGAAAATATTCAAATAGTAATGGAGATGCTCCAGAAAATTGCCAGGACCTCTGATAACTCTTGAATAATCCAAGAATTAAACCAAGAGCTGCCCGTTACCAGAACATAGGCCTGAACTCCCTTGCTACAGTTACGAGAGCCGTGAGCACGATCAGTTGTGGAAGCCCGTGTGTGCAAGGATTAGTCCAAAGACTAACTGAAAACAGCTGTAACTACGGAACCCCTACATTTTCTCAATCTGTTATCAATGGAAAGCTCATGGTCAAGTTTAACATTTGACCACATTAAATAGATCTAAGGAAAAACAAGAGTAATACATTGTAAAAGAGAGGAGAAAGTATGAGATGAGAAGTGTGAACGAGATGTAATTACCCTTTCTATCAAGGGGGCAAATAAGACAAAGGGGCCTGCATTTTAAACAGGGTGCAAGTGCCTCCTAAGCAGCAGCGCCTGGGATTAGCATGTGTACTTGGGTTCATTCTGCCCCTCAAAATACAAACAAGCAAACAGTATGCTCTCACTAACCACTCACATTAGAACATGAGGCCAACTTCTGACCAATCAGAATGAGACATAGGACCCCCTTGCATTAGGACAAAAGCCCAGTAGACGTCCAGCTGGGTGTATTTGCTAACCTGAATCTCCATGGTTATGCCCCTCTGCAGAAGATGCCCTGCCTAGCTGAAATAGTCTAGACTGTACGGTCACTTGAGCCCCACACTACTTCTAACACTTAAAATTTCCCTTAAAGTTTTTTTCATGACCCCTAAAGCTACTTTCCTTATATATTTAGTGTCTACCTCGGAACTACTACTGAATCCAAGGCTGTGAAGGCGTTACACCTATGTTTCCTTCTGAGGGTTTTATACTCTCACGGTGTAGATTCGGGCATTTGATTAACCTTGTTCTTCTGTAAGTGGATATGCACTTGCTCAAGCTCTGCAGAAATTCCTTTTTTCTTTCTCTATTAAATTGTTTTGGCACCCTTGTAGAGAATTAATTGAGCATAAACGCTGGGCTTATTCCTGGGCTCTGACTTGTTGAACTGATTGAAATCTCCACCCTTGTGCCAATATCACACTTGGTCATTGCAGCTGGAAGCAACAACTCTTCAGGACTTGGAAGAACAAACTGTCCAATTTTGTTCTTCTTCAAGATTATTTTGGCCATTCTTAGTACCTGAATTTCCATACCATTTGAAGGGTCAGCACTTTGGACAGCGATTTGGCTGAGTCAGTAGGGCAACTTGGGTGAATTTGAACATCCTTCATGAAGTGAAGTCTCCCAACCCAAGAGCACAGATCCATCCCCATCAGAGGAGATGGTGCCACTCTCCCCAGGGCCAGGAGGCAGGTTGTTTCTCAGGGTGAATGGAACTGCTACCCTCTCTTCTCAAAACCAGACCACTATGCTGTCTTTCCTGGGATGCCTATCCCACATTGGCAACTGTGATGATTGGTTTTAATAGTCAACTTGACAAAAAAAAAAAAAGGAAAAAAAATAGATTTACCTTCGAGATGAGCCTCTTCCCATGCTTATGGGGAGTATTAGGTGAAAAGACTTACCCAGTGTGGGTGGCACCATTCCCTAGGCATGCACTGAATAGACATGTGTGCAAAAATTATTCTCTTCCTCTGTCTGGGGTGTAACATGACCAGTGGCTTCCTGATGCTTTGACTTCCCTGTCATATACAAACCTTCCTTCTTTAAGTGCTTCTGTCAGAGTAATATGCTCACTGACAAAGGGAGAGAAACCAAGATAGCAGCCATCAGGATCTAAGTGGCTTCCAAGTTGTCACTGGGATCTCTGTGGAGTTGGTCAAAGATGCCCCTGATTCACTTTCCTGCTGGAGGTCTCAGGTCCGCAAGCACTCCTGACAAGCCCCACACCCACCCAGGCTTGGCGTCTCTGGGATCTTTGACCACAGTGCTGTACCTATGCCACTTGATTCATACACAGGAGTATGACAACCCCAGGAAGTAGTGGCCCTCAGCCCTCACAGCTGGGAGCAATAGGCAAGAGCCCACATTGTACCTCTCCTCAGATAGCCACACTATAGTATGAGCCACCCGTGAACTTATGCAGTCCAGTCTCAAGGGGAAATTCTCAGGGCGGGGACCCAAGACAGAGTAGATGCAGAGGAGGCATCTTTGCACCATGTACAAGGGAGAGCACACAGTAAGGTCAGACGACTCCAACTCCCCCATCTCTTCACTGCCTCTGAGCATCAGGCCTACAAAGAATTTTCCAGAAAGGTCCAGCATCCAGTGCTATTGGCCCAAGTGTATTATAGGTGTCCTCCCAATATGCATAGTTTTTTGCAGTCTCGGTATTTCTATGGACAACAGGCAGTTGGGGGAGAGCAAAAGTGTGTGCTCAACTTGCTCAACTGCCAAGAAGTATGAAGGCGCAAGGATGCACACACTCATCACCTGACCCACTCATCCAGCCTCCTCCCAGTGCAAGAGAAAGGAAGACCCAACAGCAGGAGTTCACAGACTCGGTGGTTCTGCCAGTCGTCGGCTGCTCACCTAGGAGACATGTTCAATATGCCTTGACCCCAAGCTCTTTCTTGTCTCACTTGCTGAGAGAATGGTGTCTAATGCCTACAGTGTATGCCAGGCATAGCACTTGGCACCCACCTCTGGAGAGCCGAGTTAGCCTATACTACTGTTCAGTGACAGTGAGCTCACTATTTCTAAATAGTGTGTGTTATGACAGATTAAGCCTTTCAGAATTCAGAGTCGAGGAGGAGGAGGAGGAGGAGGAGGAGGAGGAGGAGGAGGAGGAGGAGGAGGAGGAGGAGGAGGAGGCATAAAATGAGTTCTTTGTTGGAGTGGAAAAGGCTGACAACTCCCGACTTAAAAAGTCCAATCACAGCCAGGTGGTGCTGGCACTCACCTTTCATATCAGCGCTCAGGAGACAGAGGTGGTGAATCCGTGAGTTCAAGGCCAGCCTGGTATACAGAGCAAGTCCTAGGGCGGCCAGGGCTATATGGAGAGACCGTCTGGGGCAGTCAGGTGGGATGATCAACCACGGATCCCAAGAAACTGGCCTCAGAGAACTAAGTGTGCATTGCAGCCTCCTGAGTGGGGAGGAATGGCCCATTGGATGCGTTAAAGCAATGGGAGGCCCCCTCCAGAATACACTGAGATCCAAGCCAATAGGTATATCCATGAGCCAGAACCTTGTTAAAGCTAAGCAATAACCGTGTCACATCTGAGTGGTGGTGCCGTTCTGGGCAGAATGGAGTCTAAGACTCCTTAGCATCAGGGCTCTAAGGTGAAGTCCAAGGAAACAGAATTGCGGTGGGGGGGGGGGTTCTTCTTGCTGGGAATCATGGCAAGCACCAAACAGACATGCTTATGACTTGACCACCACTATCCAGTAACACGGTTGGCTCTACTCCATGACACCAAGAGGGAATTGTGTACTTTGACGGAATGAATAACCGCCTATCCTCCAAGGCACACTTGTCATTCTGTGTTCAGGTACAGTCCCTGCCTAGAGCAGGGCCCAAGGATTCCCTCCTTTGACAGCAGAAGTGTAATGAGGATGCTGGCTGATTCAGTAATTGGGGGCAGGGCAGTCCTGACCTTCTCCTGTTCCTGGAGGTAGAGCCAAGTTTAGAGAGAGATCCCATCTCAGAATAGGTGGAGGGGAGTAGGGATTGGAGATGGCTCAGAGGTTAAGAGCACTGGCTGCTCTTCCAGGGGTCCTGAGTTCAACTCCCAGCATCCACATGGTGGCTCACAACCATCTGTAGTGGGATCTGGTGTCCTCTTCTGGTGTTCAACTTTACATGTAGACAGAGAACTCATATACATAAAATACATAAATAATTTTTTAAACTAAAAAAAGGAGAGTGATCAAGAAAGACACCCAATGCTAACTATTAGCCTCCTCATAAGCTTACAAATCTGCATGCTCACACAGTTGCATGCACACACACACACACAAACAGGAACACACACACTCACACAAATAAGTGCACACACACACACACTTACACAGATAGGTGCACACACACACACACACACACACACGAACAAGACATTATAAAAAGGGAACAGAGGACAAGAATAAACTTCATGTGAATATAATACCCTAGAAATTAAATGTAGACTATTCCCAGAAAGGCAAAACAAGCTTTCTGAAAGACAGAGAAAGAAGAAAAAAACCACTACCACCACCAACAAAAAAACCTCAAGGTATAGTCAAGAAGATCCAATTGCAAATCGCGGACACCGAGGAAGAGGAAGAGGGGGGAGTAGTAGTAAGGATAACATAATAGAAATATCCTTTTCCAGAATAACCCACTGAGGGCATAGAGGTGAATTTAGAAAGAACATCGTCAGGTCATTTTTTATGAAACTGCACCATACGGAGCATCCGACACTCCCCCAGGGAAGAAAGCAGGCCACTTACAGAGCCCCAGACATCAGAGTGGGAGGGACTGCACAAGACCGTAGCATGCCAAGCTCTTTATATAAGCTATTCAATTTGAAAATTAAGAGATGTAATTTTTGGAAGACATGGGCAACATTTTCAAAATCCTAAGTGAGAAAGGGTTCTATACTACAAATTCAGCCAATGATCCACTAAGTTCGAGGGAGAGTGAGAGTGTTTTCCCCAGATATCCAATATTTCGGAAGTGTACTTTTTCATGCATCAGAGGATGAAGGGAGAGACAGAGGAGGGAACAAAGAAAAAGGATGAGAGGGAGGGCTGCTGGGGGCAGCATGCCTGCAGGACAGCAGTTCCCTGGGATCAGAGCCTGGGAGAAGCAGGGCCTGGGCGTGGTCTCAGAATGAAACAGTGTGGCCGTATGGAGGGGGGGTTACCTTACCGTGGCTCTTTTGGGCATTTCAAGGAAAATAAACAAGGAAAAAAAAAACAGGCAGTTAATTCTATACAAAAAGGGACTGGAGTACAGGATGTAACTCAGTGGCAGAGTTCTTGCCTGGCACGTACAAAGCCCTGTGTCATCCCAGTGTAAAATGAGCATGTCTGCACACTCTTGGTATTTTACTATTTGAGAGGGAGAGCCAAGTGGATCAGGTGTTTAAGTCATCCTCGGTGACCCTAGTGATTTGGAAACCGGCCTGGGCTACATGAAACCCTGTCTCAACACATAGCTTTGGGAAACGAACAACAAAATTTCCAAATTAAACTGTCGCACCTGCTGGGTTCCACTACAAGAAAGTCACATTGTCGTAGAAAAGTGCCTGAAGGACTCTGATGATCTGAACAGACATCGTGACAGGGATTTCTCATCTGTCTGCCTCCCTGTAGCCCAACTTTGTCGTAACTGTGCCTGTGGCGTGGGTACAGAGCTCACAGGAGAGGCTCATGGGCTCAGTGGTCACTTGCTATTGTATTTCTCCCACCACTGGAGAGGAGACGGCGTCCGGATCCTTCTTTCAGCAGAGTCCACGGTAGTAACTCTGAGACTTGGTGCTCGGCAGGGCCCGGTCAGAAGGGAAGGGACCTTCCTGTGGTTCCTACAGCCCATGCCTCTGAGTGGAGCAAGGCGACCAGGCAGCCGTGGGGGCTGAAGGCTGCCTCTGGGCCCAGGATATCCCCACTACCTTGAGCTTCCACCTCTGGGGCAGAGGCTGCAAAGGCTGCATTATGTCCCTCCGGCGTCCATGACAATTTCTTGGTTCCAAAAAGGCAAGGGATGTCAATCAGGGAGACCACAGCCACCAGAGGCAGGGGCAGAGCTGAAGCCTGCAACAGTGCCTTTCCCGTGCCAACGGTCTTCCCGGAAGAGATGGGCTGCTGTCCAGTGCCCGCTCAGACACAGAGCTCCCAAGGGGGGGTGACTTAGCTCATAGGGCAGGAGGGAGGAAGGGTCCCACAGGCGACCCCAAGGTCCTGAGGCTGGGTAACACGGGAAAATAAGGGGGCCCACCAATCAAAGCCTCAGCAGGAGGTAGGCTTAGAGCTCCAGCCCCTTCCTGGAGCTGTAAAACTAAGCTGATGAGTGACCAGTGTGGTTGGGCCGTGCAGCTAACCAGTTGCGGAGCTAAAGATCAAAATGCGGCAAACTCTCGAAAAGGGTCAAAGCCCGCCCTTCACCACTGCTACAACGAGTGAACTGTGCTCCATCCAGTGAGAGACTCAGAGCTGGGCCCCTGTGGCCCCTCTGTGACGCACCGTCGGTGCCACTCAGTTACAAATCCACCCAGGGTTGTCCACTGGTCATTGGTGTGCCCTAGTAACTTCCCTAAATTCCCACTTCTGAACAAGCTGCCCTGCTGACTACAACCTCATGGGTGAGCCGTTTGGGTGCACGCCTCATCCACAAAAGCCCCCACGACAGGAGAAACCCCTACCGCAGGCAGGTGACGTTCACAACTGCCTAGGAGCTAAGTAACAGCGTGAAGACTGAATGTTCGTTCAGAGAGGAAAGGATGTAAACGGGTACTAGTATAGCCGACAAAAAAATAGCATGTCTCATCTTAGTTCATTAAACAAGGACTCATCTTCGTCTACATGCACAAATAAATTCCAGATATGTTCATATTCTCAATGAAAGACTACTACTACTACTAATAATAATAAACGACCCAAACTTCTGGCAAAGCCATAAAACCAAAGTGAAAGAAGGCAAAGCAGTAGGGAGGTGCAGCTGGGCGCGTGCACAAGGAAGAGAGAGAGGCACATGATGGAGCACAGGGTAAGAACACAAACAGGGCAATCGCAGAAAGGCATCTGCCCGTCTGCTGCTGAGCGATGCCTGACCTCGGTGGGGAGGGAGAGGGGGGTCAGAGAAACACCAGCAATGACAACTGTGCTGCCCATCAGACAGCCATGGAGACAGGGACGGGACACATTTTGGGGAGGAGCAGGGCACGGGCAGACCCGCGGGTAGAGGCTGCTGTGGAATCTTTGGAAGCAGGCCGGAGAATCCTCAAATGACAAGCAGCATGTGGGGTCCACAGCGGCAGCACCCCACTTAAAAATAAGAGCAGACATGTTTCACACAGGCAGACACGCGCCTTTGTGTGTGTGGGAGACGGCCGAGTTTCTTCTCTGGAGGCAGACAGGGGAGGTGGTGGGGATGGAGGGGCGGCTCTACTTTATGTACATGGCTTTGTGTTATTTCGCCGGTTGCCGCCAGCGCAGATCCTTTTCATAATTAAAAAGTACAGCTGGTAGTGAATGCCTCCCAGGCTAAGCACTCCAGCTGAGCCAGGCTTGCCGCACGCACGGTGTGAGCATCACCATTGCTTATGGGTCTCTAAGCCTGGTGGGGCTTCTGGGGAGAGAGCAGCAGCCACGGGCACCAGAACAATGCGGTAAATAGGCGTGAAGTGGGAGCAGCTGTCTCTCTCCCCACGGAGCACTGCGGCGAGAGGAACAATCGCAGAGCAGAGCCATGCTTGGCTGTTGGCTGGGTCCAAATTGCTCCTCGCTCTGAGGATTCATTAAGTGGCTGAGCAATAAAGAAGAGAGATTTGAGAGTTCCTTCTCAGCACAGTGCCTTGGCTTCTGCCCTGGCAGCCAGGATGGCTTTATCAGGGCCCATGAGCTGCTGTCGGCCATTACTTGGCCATTCTAAGGGCTCTGCTGTCAGAGTCCAGCCCTACCTACGAGCCTAGGGGAGGGCAAGGATCCACAGCTACATCTACACCTTTACACACAGAGGACAGTCTCCGAGTGCATGGTAGCCTGGGCCACAGGCCGGGTAGTTGCTAGGGGTGTACCATCACTACCACCTCCAAGCAGAGGGGCTTGAATAGGACAGCATTTTCCTGAGCTTCTTAAACAATAGAGTGGGCTGCCATATGCCAAGGTGGCCTCCTGAACATACATGAAGCGACTAGTACAGGTGTCCTCTCATGAACACCCACCTACCACCGCAGGAACAAATCCTTAGTCATGGGGCCACGCTGGAGAGGGCTCATCTTATTCTGCCTCTTGGCTCATCATGGCATGCCGTAGACTGCGTGGCCTGGACAGCTAGTGTGGGCATCTGTGGTTCCCAAGACCAAAGTCCGGTCACAGTGGCACAGGATGGATGCCTGGTGAGACCTTCCCCTTGGCTTACATAAGGCTAGCTTACCCTGTGCTCAGTGCATGCTGGGCCTCTTCTTGAGGCTTCTGTATCTCAGAGTCTCTGAGTACCGTATCTTGCAAGGCCACCAATTCTGTTGGTTCGGAGCCTTTTCCCTAGGACCTCAGTTCAGTTCAGTGACTTCCTTAGAGGCCTGGTCCCCAAATACAACTGTGATTGGTAGAACTTCAACATAAGACTTGGGGGGGGGTGAAAACATTCAGTCCACCCTTTTCTGTGCCTGGCCACCTCAAAGACATACTGAGGAGAGCTTCACATGATATAGGAGAGACAGTGCTGGGGGCAAGACGTGGTCTGACATGGAGAAGGGGAGGGAGGGACAGATGGAGAGAGGGAGTCAGGGATCCATTGGGCAGGTAGGGGAGGCCCAGCTGAGTCCTCCTCAAACCAGAGTGAACAGAGGGGAGCCATCAAGGTGCCCTCAGCCAGGAGTGGGTGAGGAGCCCAGAGAGAGAGAGAGAGAGACATTGAGGACGTTCTAGAACACCATGCTAACGAGTTTAGGTTACAACCTATAGCCCTGGGGAAGAGCTGAGACCCAATCAGGGGTCAAGATAACTGCTAAGATCAGCAATTTCTGCCATGGATTGGGCTTTGGTGGACGACGGTCTGTGGCCTAATATAGGCCCACCCTGTCAGGTAACATGAAGGCTTGGGCTTTGAGGACCTCCTCTGGGCTGAGTTTGGAAGCTGTATCTACTCACTCCTGACCACCCTGTCCAGATGCTTCTCCAGCAGACATGGCTCCAGAAGACAGCAGACAGGTCATTTATCTTCAGTGGCTGCCATTTGGAAACTCCTCTTCTGCAGGGAGAAGTCCAGGATGGGTCACCTCAGGAGGCTGGCACGATGCCTCCATGTACTTTGGCCTGGCCACTCATACTGGCTGCTTCACACAGGAGCTCTCTGGGAGAGTCGGGGAGAGTCAGACTGGCTGGTAACAGGTAGGTCTATGGGTGACAAAGACAAAGCCAGACCTCTATGGGCTGGATTGGGAATAGCTCACATGAGTGCCTACATGTATGACACAGCCTGTTTTTAATGAGTACAGAGTCTTGTGGAGATAGGTATAGTCTCATCATGTCAGAAACAGATTAAAGACCATAGAGGCTGCTGGGGAACTGGCCAGGCTTCAGGCCATTTTTCTGGATTTTAGAAATGGCTGGGGGTGGAGTAGGGGACATGCCTGCTACTGTACCACTGTCATTAACAGGTGCACTGGTTTAATCTTCGCTGTGGTGATGAAGTACCCTGACTAAAGCAGCTTAAGGCAGAAAGAGACTATTTTAGCTTACGGTGTAGATGCGGGACATCATGGTAGGGAAGGCATCGGAGTGGTACCATGAGGCTGAGCCATCACATAGCATCAGCTAGTCCATAGGCAGGGAACAAACAGCCTATGAGCTGTACAACATCAAAGGATTCTAGAGCCTCCCCAGATAGTACCACCAAGTACTGAAATAAACAGATGTATGGGCATCTTTAGCAGTCAAACTGTAACATTTATCTTTTGTCATAACCTTATGGTCACCAGAACCCCCGAGAAGTCTTGAGGGCAGGTGAGGCAGTGGGAAGCCGAGCAGACGTCACAGCTTGCCACAAGAAACCCTGGTCTTAAAGAGCGTTCCACCACAGAATGTGTTTAGGAGCAGATGGCTCTGATTTAATGAATAGATTCCTTCTCCTTTGGGATTCTCAGAGCCCTTCCTATGTGCACTGAGTCTCCAAAGGCTCGGATGTGACCAGCATTGCACAGCAATCCCTCAGGAGGATGCTGGGGCTCTGGCAAGAGCCGTCCTCACTGAGTGAACCGAGAGCAGAAGGCAGAACTACTGGGCTTGGGAATAGGTAAAGAGAGCGAGACGGGTCTTGAGGCTGGAGTCCTGGGAGACTAAAGAACACTCATAAGGTGGCTTCTCTTAAGGCTGTGACAGGCAGGAAGACCAAAGGCTGACTCCGCCATCAAGATGCTCAGCTCTCGACACCCGGGCTTCTGACTCTGTCTCCCTTCCCATGGAGCTCCAAACAGCTTTGAGTACCCCAGCTGAATTTTGGGAACAGTGGCCCAAGTCTGAGAGCATAGCAAGGATCTCATCAACTGGGCCTGGGATCCTGACACATGGCCAGGCATGTGGACCTCGGGAGGGCTCAGAAGCCAGACTCGTGTCGAGCAATGCTGGTGGCTGGAAAAGGGCTGGAGTGGGGGAAGCCTTCTGGAGCCAGGGTCCTTCCATTCCTGGTGGTTCACAAGGTAGGAAACCTCTGGTACCAGATGCAGCCGTCTGGGAAGATCACCCTGGATGCTGGAGGGTAGGGCAGAAGCATGGCATCCATCCACGGATGCTCAGGCTGTGGAAGGGCAGCACGGCTAAACACAACCTCAGCCCCCCTGGGACCTGAAGCTCTACACAAAGACACTCTGCCCTCAATTCTTTGGGGATCAATTAATGTTCCCAATAAAAATGGAAATTTAATTTCCTTAATAAGATCTGAGGAGAAGGTCACTTCCACCCACGGGAAATT
This sequence comes from Cricetiscus sungorus, assembly GCA_030556225.1. Taxonomy (NCBI): domain Eukaryota; kingdom Metazoa; phylum Chordata; class Mammalia; order Rodentia; family Cricetidae; genus Cricetiscus; species Cricetiscus sungorus. The sequence continues at coordinate 46,369,423 of JANBXA010000366.1, forward strand.
TCACGGCTGGTTGGCTTGTCTGGAGCCAGATATCCTACAGGGCGGGGCTGACAACTAAATGCATGAGAAAGATGTAGACATTCAGCTTGCCCAGGACACAGAGCCCAGCAGCCTCTAAAGAAATGTGCCCCATCGTGCTGCTATAGGGATTCCCATCTGGAGAGGTCCAGCAACAGACTAGGGCTCCAGGACCAGGAATGCACAGCCACATCTCTACAGTTCTTTGAAACTGCTACATTACCTGCACATAAAGACATTTGCTGGGAAACTAGGGACCCTGCCCAGAAGCCCTGGAACAGCTGAGCTTGCAGCCAAAGGCCCTCCCATGTTAAAGGCGCAAATGAGAAGGCTATGCCACATGAATGGGGTGGCCTCTGTGCTTCTCCACTTGTCCACTAGGAACCTCCTTAGGTTCCTTCTACCTCAAGATTTCAGAGTGCAACAAGCAGCTAAGAAGAGCTTTGGTATCCTAACTGCATTATTCATGGGATCAAGGCCATGGCTGAAGCCAACTACCAGAACCAGGAGCCACTCCAGATCATACATGTGGGTACTCTCAGTCTACACACATGAGTCAACATCATGACCTCCCTATGAAGCCAGGGTATTCCACACTGAGGAGCGAGGTCCTCATCCTTAGAGAAGTCTGGGTGCTGGGACCCTCCGAGGGAGTGGGGAGGGGGTGTCTTTCAAGAAGATGAAAAAGAGGCTAGTATTTGTAGTATTTGGCCAAATGTCAGAAGTAGAGGTCAGGGTCAAGGATGCAAGGTGGGAGGGAGGAAATGGCAGATTCAAGAAACCCAAATAAGACCTACGTATGTTTTCAAAGATAGACAGAGATAAGGTCTGGAGAATCCGTGATCAACGAAGACCCCAGATCTATTCTCCCATCTCACGCTCTGCCATTGCTTTGAGTAAAAGAGGGCCAACCTGTCTTCTACTGCCCTGGCCTGTGACACATCCATATTTCCTGCCACTGCGACCCCTTAGATGCCTTCCCCAGGCCAGTGAATGCATCAGATGAGACTCTTTGGTATTGACAGCTGAGCCCAAGGCCCAGGACTCTGAATTGTCACTAAAGGTCATAGTCCCCCAGGTGGTGGCGGAAATACAGTCTTGCTTTCCCATGGCGGTGTTTTCTTCATCTGTCACAGGTTGGCTGTCATCTAAAGTTGCTATAGAAACTTGAACACGGTTCCTTAGAGCAGTCTCCTTTAGTATCTCACATTCTTTACCTGGGCCCTGCCATGGAAGCCCCACGAACCCATAGAAGCCCCACAAACCCATGGAAGCCCCACGAACCCATGGAAGCCCCAAGGAATCTCCCAGCCTCATTATTCTCCCTTCCCAGTACCTTTTCATCCAACATGGCTGCTCCTCCAGAGAGGAAATCGGGGAGGCCACTTGAAGGGACTCTATAAGTCATCCATCGGGCCACATGGCTCAGTAATCCAGCCTTGAAGTCACCTAGTCTGAGCCTGGCAGCCTTGGGCACAGTTTCCATCACCTGAAGTCATGTGGTCTCCTCAGACTCTGACTGCCCCAGAAGCCTGTGCTGCCAGGCAGCACGCAGTCAGCCCTGCTTTCCCATGAGAGCTCTGAAGATCGAAAGCCAAGACCTGGCTTTCTGTCAGCGATATAGTCCCCAAAGAGGACAGCAAACACCCACGAAATGGAGGGGACCTCCAGACCCACTTACATTATGAGCATGCTGTGGCTTGCTTAACACCTCTCCCTTGTGCTGATGACCAGCCCTTGGTACTTCTGACAAGGGGCATCTTTGTCTAGCAGAAAATAAATGGCTGTCCAGCTTTAGAGGCTGTTGGGCGGCCTTGCAGCCTGTAACAACATCCAACCTCATACAGGGGAGTGAGCAAACAGTCTCTGGTCCCGCAGATAACCTAGGAGATTGCATTACTCATTGTCCTGAAATAAGGGCAATAATGTGGCTGAAGGCCCACTGATGGCAGCCAATTAAAGATAACTGTTCACATTTCCTACCAAGCGGATTAAAGACTAGACTCCATTGAGAAAACTGATGACAGAATTGGAAATGGCCCTTTGAAGGAGGATCCCGGGGTCTGTTGACCTGGGTCTAAGTAATACAATCATACCTTTGATTCAGATGCCCCAGGGGTCTGACAACTAGCCTGACACTTTTATTAGGGAGAGACCTGTGAGGTCAATTAGGACATCATTTTGTCTCTGTACAATTGCTGATCACAGAGTAACATGAAGGAACCCTCCCCGGTCTGCCTGGCTTGTGAGAACTATCTGTCCCTGGCACCTGGAGACCATGCCACTGGCCCTTCTGCCACCCAGAGTCCCCTGTCTGAACTTCAGAAAGAAAACAGTCTGTAACAGAGCATCAGTGTGCACACAGATACTAACAAGCAGGATCTCAGATGAGGCTCCTTCTCCCCACACCCACTGTCAGAATTGCATTGAGAATACCTACCCTACCCAACACCAAAGCTGAGCCACTTGGTCCCCTGCCATTTTAGCTACTCCCCTCACAACCTGGGAGTCAAGGGTCACAGCTTGACAAGCATCGAAAGAAATGTCACACCGCATACTGCTGGCCAGAAAGGGTCCAAATCCAAAATTAAAGATATGCTTTCTACTGAATGTGGCTCACTGGGTACCAACCAAAAAGTGGAAAATCTAAAGTTGACTGTCGGGAGCAGATCATCTATATTCTGTGGTTGTATGAGTGACACTTAGAATAGACAGTCCCCTTCCCGTCTCCATATCCTCAGCATTATCACCGCAGAGCAGATGGTCACACGGTTTTCCTTCTCACTGTAGGCATCTGCATCTGCACAGATAGTGACCTTCTGAGCATGACGCAGATACCGGGATTACAGCAAGGGGATGTAAACACAAAGAATGTGTAAACACTCCAGGAGAGAGTGTGAACTCTTTCTCTTCTGAAATAGCAACCTGCTGCTGGTTCTGCACATGCACCGATCACCCCACACTGACTTCTCAAAGCCATCCTGCGCACAGGAGCCGACCACATACTCAGCCTTGCATGTGGACATGTGTGGGCTGCTGTGGCTACAAAACGTGCTACCCAGAAGTTAATGATTCTACAAGCTGCAGACATCACGACCCTGGTTCCTAGCAGGTGCTGTGAAGGGGCTGAAGGAGAGGCAGATACCTGTCCCTCTACTGTTGAGTCGCTGTGCGCAGTGAGCTGTGATTCTGAACACAAATATGGAAAGAGTGGGCACAGGTGCTTTACAGTCTGTGGTTTCCTGGATGCAGGGCGTGCGGATGACCAGCTAGCATGCTGTCTCCGACAGGCGTTAGGACATACAAAGGGAGTCACCAGAGCACCCCATTCAGGAGCCAGGGGACTAAGGCACAAGGAGATGGTGTGGCTGGCCAAGAGAACCTGTTAGTAAGCCACAGAAGTGAAACTGCAACCCCACCAGGTTGAAACACCACGCACTTCCTGTTGCCACATGTGAGAGAACGTGTCACTCTATGTGCACAGGAGGAGGGAAGGTGGCAAGGGGGAGAAAGAGAGGAGATAGGTATGAGTGACTACAGACACAGATACGCTCAAATTAGTTACTAAGAGAAATGGCCCCTAAGTATCAAAGTATAGGAGCTCTCCAGCTTTCAGCCTCACACATTTACACACACACCACAACTACCACCATCACACACCCTAACACACACACACACACACACACACACACACACACACACACCATAACCACTACCCTGAAACACCATCATATACACACGCACATACACACCCTAACACACACACACACACACACACACACACACACACACCATAACCACTACCCTGAAACACCATCATATACACACGCACATACACACCCTAACACACACACACACACACATACACACACACCATAACCACCACCCTGAAACACCATCATACACCCTAATACACACACACACACACACACACACACACACACACACACACACACACACACACAGAGTCAGCTTGCCATGGTGGCCACAAGAAAGTACCATAAACTATGTGACTTCACGGAATGCCCCTACAGAGGCTCGAAGTCCAAGACCAAGGTGTCAACAGGAGGCTGTTTCTCCTGAGGCCACACCCCTGCCTCCTCACAGGGTCTTCTCTCTGCACAGATCTATATCCAAATTTCTTCTCTTGTAATTTTAAAGTATTCTGATTATTATCATGTATGATATGTGTGGCATGTAGGTATGCATGTCCATAGCATGAACAGAGGAAAAACTGTGGAGTCCTTTCTTTCCTCCCACCTTTATGTGGGTCTCAGAAATTGAACTCAGGCAAGCAATTTTATGTGCTGAACTACCTCACCGTCCCCCACCCAATTACTTCTTATGAGGACATCAATCCTACTGGAGTTTGGCTCACCCTTAAGACCTCATTCTATGTCTGTACCTAGATGCAGAGGCTTTGTAGGGTACAGGGGTGGAAAGCAGCATTTCAATTTGTGATTCCAGGGGGTACCCAGCTCAGCATAGAACACGGCACACATGTACACACATGTGTAGTTGTCCCAAGCCAATGCCAAATGCAGCCCAACAGCCTCTCTAGCCGCCAGACCCACTCTGGAGGTCAAAGTTGCCTGCAGCCATAGGAAAGGTCCAGCGTGACACCCGGCCCCGGCTACCTAACTCTTTAGGCTGTCAGCCACAGTCAAGGGGCAGGCAATCACAGCCCAGGGGGTCTATCAGCAGCACCCAGCTCTCCAGCAGACAGGACTACAGGTGGAGACTGAAATGTCAGAGCTGACTAATGGTGACAGAGTGGACGCCACTAATCACATTGCCAGCAGTGCTGACTGCCCATTTACCCCGTGACTGGCCTGTGCTGAAAGCTTTGGATGGCAGGAGCTCTCATCCTATTTCAAAAGCCCACAGCTGACACGAGCTGCGAATTGAAGCTTCCTTCTGGAAGTTCACGATCAAACACTGTGCTGTGGGGAGGTGGAAGACAGTTGCTCAGGCCCTACACAGACGTTTGTTACTTCACTGTGTTGTGAGGGTCTGGCCTTCGGTAAACGACCATGGACATGGTGTGAGGCACTCCTAGACATTAACAAATTCTCCTGGTACTTAATCCCTATAGAGGCCATGGGGATAACCAGAGCTTGTACACACAAGTGTGCACGTACACACACAAACTACCTTGGTTGGACGGGATCATTATGTATTTTTCTGTGTAAGGAATTGGGTGTTATTACGCAGACAGGGCTTCAAACTCAATCTCATTTGTCACCTAACAGAAGCTTCTGTCACAGAGGGCATCCCTCTTGGTGACTTAAAAGGCGGGAAACCGAGGCCAACGCAGGTCTGACTGCTTGTTGGAGGGAGTCTGTGCAGTGTGGGCCTGTGAGAATCACCCGCTGTCTAGAGGGCATGAACTCGGCTGTCCCTGTTTTTGGCTGTGAGAAGTGAGCATTAACCTGTCTCTGCCATAGTCCGCCTCCCTCCTCGAGGTACCTGTGGCAAGTGGTATCATTTTCTACTATCTCCAACATCCCTTCCTCCAGCATCTAGCTGAGTGAGGTACTCTAACCCTCAGACTTCCCAGAGGAGGTGCTTCTGGAACATTCTAAACACGTGAGTCCCATCAGGTCAAGTCTGAGACAGTGCAGTGATGTTTGCTAAACCAAGTGCAAACAGCCCTTTCTTCCTTGGCTTCCTGTCTGCATGACAGCACATGATGGCTTTTCCATAGAGCAGTGGGTCTCAACATGTGGGTCACGTGGCAGATGTTCATGTTACAGTTAGCAACAGTAGCAAAATTACAGCTATGAAGTAGCAACGAAGTAATTCTATGGTTGGGGGTCACCACATCATGAGGAACTGTACTCAAGTGTCGTGGCATTAAGACAGTTGGGAACGGCCTCCCCAGAGACTACTTTTAATACACACGAGCTGATCAGAGATGAGATATCTGTGCTGTCTCAGTGACAGTGGCTTGTAAGCCCTAGACCCAGCTTTGACCCTTGAAGCCCACAAGTTTGTAGCTATGTCAAATCGGGTGTCACGCCCCGTGGGAGTGTCTAAGATGGCCAGGGGTAACCACCACCCTTGGAAAACATCCTTGCACACTCGTGGTGAGGGCATGGGACACGTGTGAGGACAGCATGCTCTATAGGACCGAGCCCTGTAATTAGGACTCACTATTCAGCCAAAAGTAGATGATGTGTGAGGAGGGCCTGACTTCCCGAGGCCAACTCTTAAGAGTAGGTCATTCTCTTTGTTGAACTGTAGGGAAGGGAGACATAAGATGGGTTCCATGGATCAACGCTGGCAGCAAAGGACTTAGGCGCTGAGGGTGTCTGGGGGGAGCTGTCAGGACCCTAGCTAATGACAAGATGGCCAGAGCCTCAGCCCCTTAGCTGCCAGGGGCCCGACTCCTGACGGCAAGAATGGACTTGGCAGTAGGTTTCCCAGAGCCTCCAGGTGAGAGTGGGTTTGGCCTCGGGAACTTTTGGGAAGCTTGAGGCTCTCAGAATAGCTGGCGTCTCCTAGCTTCAAGATCGTATCGGTGGCAGCATCTTCTGCCTCGGTTTCCCACGAGAACTCCCCTGCCATCTGCAAAGCAAGGTGTGCTCCGGGTAAGACCCAGCTGGCCTTGGTCACTGTGGCCTAGGGGCGGCTGGCGGTACCTGAGGTGGCTCCAGAAGTAGGCAGGGTGTGTGTACGGAAGAGTGAAGAAGCACCCTCCTCACACAGTGCTTAGTTCTCCTGTAACGTGGCTTCTGCCTGGCTCTCTTTACGAGCCTTCCCCGGGTCTGCCCTCTCCACGGAATGCGCTACAACTTGTAGAAAAACAAGGCAATTTAGACAAAATCTGGATGTATGCTGGTGGGCACGGCTGTCTCCTGAGAAGAACTGCAGGGTAGCCTGCCATGGGGATGACTCATCGTAGCTTCACTCAGAGCCACAGGCAGGAGGGAGGGAGAAGGATTGAACCCCTGTGTCAGGGTGGGAGTCGGGGGGGACACTTGCTGCCATTAGTAGCCACAGAAAGCAGCTCAGGGCCGACTCCCAGGGCTACTGTGCATTAACAGGGACCAGATAAATGAGAGCTGTCCATGAGAAGGTGTTCTGGCAGTGAGACACACACAGGCACTGGTCTGGGGGGGGGGTGGCCTGTGGTCACACAGGTGCCCAGTCTTCCAGCCATGGGCGGGGCATGGACGCTGGGACCCTCCGACGTGAAACGGAGAGAAAACTGTCTGAAGCAGTCTGAGACTCCCTCACTACCTGGGAGTTTTTGAGAATACAGAGATGTTCTGTTGCGGCAGGCAAAGACAAGAAAATTTGGGGGAATATGGAAAGACAAGAGGAGCCCCTTGCTCTGGAGTCTGGCTGAAGGCTCTAGCTAGCAGAGAAGCAGGAATTAAAACTGTTAACTGCTTAAGGCCCTTCTCCCTACAGCCACAAACCTGCAGTTTCCTAGGACTCCCACCAGAAACCCCACTTATAGGAAAAGCACATGTACCAAGTGCCTTGTCAACCCTACCGATTCCTGTTTTCAACTCATCAGACTGTAATTCCATCCTAGGCATCCACTTACCTCACTCATTAAAAAAAACAGAGGGGGTACCTTAGCAAACTTTTGAGAAGGGGGGGCAGGGAAAGTCGCTCACATCTGAGGGGGCCAGGCATTGCCACCATTACTGACTTCAGGACATAAAACCAGTGCTGGGACCTGGGCGGCAGCAGTCTCAGCTGATTGGGATTCGCTGGTCACAAATGTAACCTCTCCTCTTTGAGCCTTGGCCATGAATAAGGAGGGGTCTGCAGCGAGGTTGAAGCCACCCTCAAAATTTCACCTCCTTGCCCAGTTGTTCCCTCTGGCTCCCTCGCCCGTTCTGGCTGACTAAAGCTGCCTTTAATTTGTTTTATACGTTGGCTGAACAAACGCTCCATTTGGTTAATGAATTCCCAAAGCCCTGAAGGGTCCTTCCTGGCTCAGGATCCAGGACAGTAATAGCACCCACGCTATCTCTCGCCCCCTCCACTGCAGGCCTGGGGCCAGTGTGCACGTGCTCACCCAGGCCTCCTGTCTATCTGCGCATCTAACCCAGCAGTGGCCACGCACCCAAGTCCCTCTCCATCTATGCCTCAAAGATTCTATTCTGGCAGCCAGGAGGCATCCTTGCTGGTGGCCCTGGGGACACGGCAGCGGCAGAAGAAAGGCCAATCAGGTGCTGCTGCTGCTGTCGTGAGCCAGTCCCGGGTGACGCAGGAGAGACCTGCTACCAAGGCTGCTTGCCTCAATTAAGGGGAGATTGATAAGGGCTGTCAGGGCGGAATGAAGAGACTCTAAGCTTCACTGGTTTGCTGAAGATTAAAAAACAGAAAACTCTCCCTGGAAAGCTCACAGCAGTTTCTGAGGAGGGAAGGAAGGCAGAGGCAGTTGTGGGCACTGCCCAGCAGCTCAAACCACCTCTGAGGTGAGCCTCACCTCGTGGATTGTCGGGAAGAGTTGCCCCGTGACTGCCCTTCCATCTAGCCATGCGTCTACCACAAACAAAGAAAACTGGAGACTCAGAAAGGGAACGGTGGCTCTGTGCTGGGTGGGGCTCCACGCTCCTGCCTTGACTAACTGTCCCCCAAGCCTCACCATGCTAGAAGCCGCACAGGTGTGCAAACGGGATTCACAGAGCCTGCTGAGGCCTTTTGCAAGAAGGCTGTGAACGAGGCCAGGTCCGGGCCAGTGTAGCCCTTTTCTGTCCTGTGTCCATCCCAGCTGTCGACCACAGTATACAGAAGCGTAGGTTTGCAGCTGAGGCAAACGGGCAGCTCACGTCTGTATTCCCCAGACAAAGGAGGGGAAACAGGCTTGGCTTTGCCAAAAGATGTGGGCCACCACACTCTTGAATCCCCATGAGCAGAGACCCGGGCTCTGGGAAATCTTGGCTTACATGTCATTTGTGATGAGGAAATAAACAGAATGAAACACGTGCTCCTTCAGGAAGCTGCTTCTAGTTAGAGATAGTGTGCCTTACACACTGAAGGCAACAATCTTTTTGGAAAACTTCCATGTTTGATGAGTCTGGTGAAAACCATTAAGTCTGGGCTGCCATAGGCTTGAAAAGAGTGGTTACTTCCATCTGCACACACACAGTTCAAGTACCTCCTGACTACGAGACAACGGGTAAGGAGGAACCAGGAGTCGAGCAGCTGAGGCATGATCTCCATTGACACGGTGTCAAGTGTGAAGCCCGGAGAGCAGGAGATAGGGGAGACTGTGTACCCCTAAACCTCTGGTTCGCCCCTGTGGCCAGCAGGAAGGCTTACAGTGCCAGTAGACCTATGTCCTGTCTTTGTAGACACTTTGTGCATGCATAAGCAGCATCTACGCCAGCAGGCTAAGTGCATTTGCACAGACTCTGGAGGAGCAGCTGCTGGATGTGCAGCTGCTTGGTGAGGGAAGCAGTTGGGGTTTTTAGCCGTCTAACTACCACCTTACTTCTCACAAGGGTTTCCTGTCCTGGCGAAGACCAAGGCCAAGCTAGGACCCCTAGTGGGAGTGGGGAGAATTCTGAGCATGGTGGTTGCCAATGGGGGTGCTCCTCCCATGGGAGATACCCAGGAGTGTCCTTTTCTGAGCTGCATGGGTCTGAGCTGCCAGCCGGCTCACATGGTCCCGGGGTGGACCTGGTCTAGGGAATACTGGTCTCTAGAAGCACCCTGATTCCACTGGTCTGCCTGCCCCCAGCCATTTTCCCCACATACATCTGACATATCTGACTTCCGGTCCTTGTGGATACCCACCCTGGATGCCGAGGACCTTCTCACCGAGGCTCTTCCTTCAGAACCCATGGCATCAGCTCACCTCTGTCCCTCTGTGAGGCTACCACAGAGCATTTTCTTAGGAAGCAGTGTGGGGTTGTCACGTCTGTCACTGAGAATATATGCAGTGCTGCTCTGTTGCTACGACCATGTCAGGTGATAGTCAAAATCCCAGTGAATGATAACCGATACCCACTTGGCTATTTGCACAGCAGATATCTTGGCGGTGTCTCTGGCCACGCCTTGGGTCTCTGGCCCCGCCTTGAGGCACATTTGATGGCTCAGGGTCTCCTGATATTCCTGGTTCCTAGCCTGAGGCCTCCGATACCCCCTGAGAGTCTTCTAGGTGGGAAGGAGTCAGGTAGCCGCGCCCTTCATTTCTGAGGGCGGGAGCCCAGCTACCCAGACCTGCTGTAAAGTGCCTTTCGCCATGCTCTCTGGGAACTAATACCCATTAGCTCCTGCTGATGACTGCATCCAACTTCTTAGATTCAGTCTGAGAAAATGAGGTGTGGTAAGGACAGCATAAAAGTTGTCTGAAAGTCTGTATGCCAGAAGGATAGAGGGGCATTGGCTTCTATCTCCTGTTTCTCTGACTCTGAGTAAATGCCACGCCGTTCTCTCCCTCGTGGTTTTAGTGACTAATGAAAAGGACACCCACCAGGAAGGGTCCTTTGGTGGCACCGGCCCTACTCTAGGAAGGCTGACAACTGCTGGTCTAGAGGAGCCAGCCTCCGGCCAGCGCCAGGTTCTGCTCTGGGCGGGGGTGGACTTGGGTGAGCCTTCCGACCTCTCTAAGCCTGTGGTTAAAAGGACGTGCGCCCTTGTGGGTGCAGCTGTGAGAATGTGGGAGCCCCTGGAACCCCAGCTCCACAACTAGCGCCTCCCTGTGCCTTCCCATAGGGGCTCAGAGAGTGTTTCCCCACAGCCTCTGGCTGAGATGTGGGCCAGATAACCACGTCCCTCGCTGAACCCTGCCTCCCCCTGGCTCACTTGGTCTCAGGACTTCAATCAGCGTGGGGCGAGGGAAACACAAGCCAGCTTTGCTCACAGCCTAGGGACCCACAACTGAATGCAGACCCTAGCTCTATTTCCCTTGCTCTCCATAATTCAGGCCCAACGTCCACCCTGTAGGTCCAAACAGCAGGAGACACACTGCCTGAGTCGAGGAAGGCCCAGCAAGATCTTAACATCATGTAGCCTCGTTTGCACACAGGTGGCCACGTGAACAGCTGAGCTAAGTGCGCACACAGAGGCGCAGGGTCTCCAGGCTGAGAGGCAGGCAGAGACCCACAGGAAGGGCTATCTCTTTGTGCCAGACTGGCCTTGAGCAGAAATCCTTCTGCCTCAGCCTCCCAGTTGCTGGGGTTGTAGGTGTGTGTCACCATGCCCGGAATGTGAAGGAGAGTCAGTCAGTCACCCTGAAGGGCGGGGGAAGTGGCTCCGCCAATCAAGTGTGATTCTCACAAGCAGGAGTTAGATTGGAGCCCTGAGGATGGCAGTGTGCTCTCACAATCCCAGTGCCTGGGGGAAGAGAAAGGCAGCTCCTTGGAACTCACTGGCCATACAGCCTGGCCAATTACAAAAGTTCTAAGCCAGTGAGACTCTGTCGTTTAAGAAAAGGTACGCAGTGCCTGGGGGATGACGCTTGGAGCTGAACTCTGGCACACACACACACACACACACACACACACACACACACACACACACTCACGCGTGCACACACACACGCAAGCATGCATGCACACACACACACGGAAAAGGCTAGGAGTTTAGCTGACAGAGCCAACACTTCCCAATGGACATGCCACTGCAGGGAATGGTCCTGAAGGAAGCTTGCTGTGGCTGAGAGATCCCTGGGCAAGGATGTGGCTCGAGCTGGGGCTTAGGAGGAGCTCTCAACGGCTACATACAGACTCCAGCCTCCTACACTCTTGCTGTTCCCGCACACACTCACTCCATTGTTGCCACACAAATACTCAAGGGGAGCCTGCCAAGGGCTGAGGTCCACACTGGAACTTTCAGGGAAGCTTGCCTTTAAGATGGATACACTTTGGGTTTCCTCAAGTAGACTTAGATTCCTCATTCAAGGCCTTTTCCCCCTATCTGTCGTGTCACCAAAACATGGCTACCCATGCAGGATCTGCCTATGACATAGCTACTAGCTAACCAATGCCAGGTACTATGGGGAGCCAACAAAAGCTGAAAGAGGCAAGTCCCCCCAGTCCCTTCAGAATATGTGACCCACTGATCCCTTGACACAGCTGGCCGTCAGAAAGCTGTAAGAGAAGCGATGTGTCCATGGGTTTGGTTATGCAGCCAGGGAAAGCTAAGGGATAAGAGAAGCGATGTGTCCATGGGTTTGGTTATGCAGCCAGGGAAAGCTAAGAGAGTTGGGTCAGAGTCCTTTGAACTGTGCAGTCTACTCATGGCCCTCCATCCCCAGCCTAGCAGGAACATAGACCCAGAAGTGAATTTCACCACTGCCACGTCTCTTGATGGTATTGTGGTTTCTGAACTCTTGGTGGCTGGCTGTAGATACTGTCCTCGGAAGCTGACAAACATGTGAGGGTATAGGAGCAAGAATTTGCCTTAGCTTTGATGTCCCTGTTCACTCATATCATTTAGTCCGGTAGAATTTTCCGTCTATGCCTGTGTCGGGCACAACACAGCATGCTGAGGACACAAAGCTGGTTGGATTCAGAGGCGTGTGCGGAAGTCTTCATGGGAAAGATGGCATTAGAGAAGGCTGGAAGGGTACAAGGGAGCTGTCCTAGCAGTTGGGAGGGGTGGATGAAACAACCACATGACCTCCAGAGGGCCCTGACCAGGTCCACTTTGAAATGTTAAATAGGCGCCTCAGCCTTCTGTCTTAGCGTTTAATGCTTAACAGGTTCAACCCAAGGAGATCTCAACTTGAGAAAGAAGAGGCCTGAAGTCACCACCAGAGAGCAAGGACTCACCGCACACAGCAGGCCCAAAGATGGGAGGAGCTACGGAGCAATGTCTGAGAGAGAGCCTCCCTGGGGATGAGGCTCTTGTACCTTGTACGGCATGCCCACTGGCTCCGCTCCCTCTCAGGCAGACACTGGCCTGCTGCTCCTCTATGCTACAAGACAGGGGTGGGCTTCCCATGTGGATAGCTTTCCCAAAGGGACCTGCCCCCAGCCCACCCTCTGGAGCTTCAGGGCCCCTTCTACATAAGAGGCCTCATACCAGAAAGACCGCCGACTAAAAGAGAGCCTCTCTACCAGCCTTCTCCTGCTCATTTGCACAGTGTGACAACTGTTGTTGCATCTGGTTGTCATGGGCATTATACAAGAGCAGGCTGCAAGTCTCCCTGCAGAGTGCTGGGCAGAGAGGGATGGCCCAACCTGGCTCCCCCTCCCATGTCCTCCCTACCTAAAATAATTGGGTTTTAAACATGTCATCAGATGGGAGAAAACGATGGAGTATTTCCGTCCCATCAAGACACTCCTTCATTGTTCTCTCTGTGAAAAATGGAGGGGCCATTAATTTTCTAGAAAGGCAAGACACACACACAAAAAATTACATCTCCTAACAAGGAGGATGGATTGTGTGCTGCAGACCTCTGTGGGAGAAGTGGGGATGGGGGGGGCGCTGCTGGGAGGCCTGGCCATTGCATTTTCACAGTAACCACAGACGCTGCCGCAGCTCAAACTTGAAGCCAAGGAAGGAAAGAAGGCAGGAGGGGAGAGCTGGACCCTCAGGCTTCAGGCCTGGCTGCCAATTAGAACAAGTTTTCGGAAGGATGGTCCGCAGAGAAGAAATGTCCTTAACATTCTTCCCATTCACCAGCCTTCCCATTCACCCACATGAGGGCTTTCTCCTGCTCTGGCAGAGCCACCATCTGGGTTACAGAGATGCTCTGACCTCTGGGTAGCTGTGGAATCTGCTGGCCGGGTGTGATGAGTAAGTCCCAGGTACACAGTGCTGCCACTCTGCTTCCTATTGCCAGGGCCAGTACATCCCCAGTCCAACCCCATTTCCTGGCAGCCCAGACTCCTTACATTTTCTTCTGGCCCACTGCACAATGTGCACATTGATTAGCATTAAGTGTCTCTAGAAGGATGGTGCTTTGGAATAAGAAATGTTCTCCTTACTTTATATGGAAAAACAAAAGACCCAGGACAGCCAAAACAACCCTGTTCAATAAAGGAACTTCAGGAGGCATCACCATCCCCAACTTTAAGCTCTCCTACAGAGCTATAGTCCTGAAAACAACCTGGTATTGGCACAAAAATAGAGACAGGTAGACCAATGGAATCGAATAGAAAATCCTGATATTAACCTACACAACTACAAACACCTGATTTTTGACAAAATAGCTAAAAGTATACAATGGGAGGAGGAAAGCATCTTCAACAAATGGTGCTGGCACAACTGGATGATTGTGTAGGAGACTTAAGATAAACTCATGTCTATCGCCATGCACAAAACTCAAGTCCAAATGGATCAAAGACCTCAACATAAATCCAGTCACAATGAACCTCCTAGAAGAGAAAGTGTGAGGTACCCTTGAACAAATTGGTACAGGAGACCACTTCCTGAACATAATTCCAGTAGCACAGACATTGAGATTGACAATTAATAAATGGAACCTCCTCAAATTGAGAAGCTTATGTAAGGCAAAGGACATAGTCAACAAGACAAAAGGACTTGGGAAAATATCTTCACTAACCTCACATCTGACAGAGGGCTAATCTCCAAAATATACAAACTAGTCACCAAAATACCAAATAATCCAATTAAAAAGTGGGGTACAGAACTAAGTAGAGAATTCTCAATGGAGGAATCCAAAATGGCTGAAAAACACTTAAAGTGCTCAACGTCCTTAGCCATCAGGGAAATGCAAATCAAAAAAAAAAAAAAAACCCAACAACAACAACAACAAAAAAACCTCTGAGATACCATCTTATTCCTGTCAGAATAGCTAAAATTGAAAACACCAAAGACAGTTTATGCTGGAGAGGATGTGGAGAAAGGGGAACACTCCTCCAGTGCTGTGGGAATGCAAACTTGTACAGCCACTTTGGAAATCAGTATGGCGATTCCTCAGGAAAATGGGAATCAGTCTACCACAAGATCCAGCAATTCCACTCTTAGGGTACCCAAAAGATGCACATTCATGCAACAAAGACATGTGTTCAACTATACTCATAGCAGCACTATTTGTAATAGCCAGAACCCAGAAGCAACCTAGATGCCCCTCAACTGAAGAATGGATGGAGAAAATGTGGTACTTTTACACAATGGAGTACTACTCAGCAGGAAAACACAATGGAATCTTTAAATTTGCAGGCAAATGGATGGAACTAGAATAAACCATCCTGGGTGAGTTAACTCAGTCATAAAAAAAACCAAACATGGTATGTATGTACTCACTCATATATCAATTTTAGACATAGAGCAAAGGACCAGCAGCCTACAATCCACACCTCCAGAGAAACTAGGAAACAAGGAGGACCCTAAGAGAGACATACAAAGTTCCCCCACAGAAGGGGAAAGGAACAAGATCTCCTGAGCAGATTGGGAGCAGGCAGGGGTGTGGGGGAAGAATTTAGGATAAAGAGAAGGGAAGGGGAGAGGGGAGAGAAGAACGTGGGGGAGCAGGAAAATTAAGTAGGAGGAAGAATAGGAAAGAGCAAGAAAAGAGATACCATAATAGAGGGGCCATCATAGGTTTAAAGAGAAAGCTCACACTAGGGAAATGTCCCCCAACTATCAATCTAAGCAATAGTAGAGAGGCTACATTAAATACCCTTCCCCAATAATGAGATTGATGACTACCTTATATGCCATCCTAGAGCCCTCATCCAGTAGCTGATGGAAGCAGAAGCAGACACCCACAGCTGAACACTGAGCTGAACTCCTGGAATCCAGTTGCAGAGAGGGAGGAGTGATGAGCAATGGGGTCAAGACCGGGCTGAAGAAACCCACAGAGACAGCTGACCTGAACAAGGAGAAGCTCATGGGCCCCCAGACTGATAGCTGGGAAACCAGCATAGGCCCAACATAGACCACCCGCCCCCCGAACGTGGGTCTCAGTTAGAAGGCCTGGGAAGTATATGGTACCTTTGACAATGGATCCAGGATGTATCCCTAATGCAGGAACGGACTTTAGGAGCCCATTCCCCATGGAGGGATATTCCCTCAGCCTAGAGACATGGGGGAGAGCCCAGACCCTACCCCAAATGATTTGACAGACTTTGGTGATCCCTCATGGAAGGCCTCACCCTCCTTGGGGAGTGGATGGGGGATGTTATGGGGAGATATGTGAGGGGGAGTATGGAAGGATGGGAGGGAGGAGGAACTGGGATCGATATGTAAAATAAGAAAAAATATTAACTAAAAAAAATTAGAGAGAAGGAGAAGAGGAGGAGGAAAAGGAAGAGGAAGAGGAGGAAGAGGGGGAGGAGGAGGAGGAAGAGGGGGAGGAGGAGGAGGAAGAGGGGGAGGAGGAGGAGGAAGAAGAGGAGGAGAAGGAGGAGGAAGAGGGAGGAAGGAAGAGGAGAAGGAGGAAGAGGGGGAGGAGGAGGAAGAGGAGGAGAAGGAGGAGGAAGAGGGAGGAAGGAAGAGGAGAAGGAGGAAGAGGGGGAGGAGGAGGAAGAGGAGGAGAAGGAGGAGGAGGAAGAGGAGGAGGAGAAGGAGGAGAAGGAGAAGGAGGAGGAGGGGGAGGAGGGGGAGGAGGGGGAGGAGGAGAAGGGGGGGCTCTCCACGTCCTGTCCACATGGCCTAACAGGTTATGTCTCTTTTTCTCCCTGCATGGTAAGGCTGATGACAGGGGACTTACAGACAGGTGCCGAATAAAGATGCCCCTTTTCTGTTTGCTCCTCTCTATCCTGCCAGGCTCTAGTCAGTCACATGACTCTATCAGGGCTTGCGAATGTAGTGGTAGACTTCCTAGTGGCCATATTCCTCTATATGATAACCCCGATATTTAGTGGGCTGTGTTAATAAAGCCCACATCTTCTGGCCGTGGCTGGAGTTCAATGCAGCACATTAACTGCATTGGGCCAGTGGAACACAAGGATTGGCTGCAGGGCCCAGGAAGTCCCCTCAGGCCTCGTATGAAATGGCCTCTTCTCCGATTCTTTATGGCACCTGGCACGTCCCAGACCCCAGCACTGGACATGCATACCAACTTTGGCCTAATGCACTCTATCCGAGTCACTATTAATTCGAGGTTTCAGCTGCTTGTAGCCAAACCTAACCCTAATCAACAAGATGTGGCCTTTTGCTCCCACAGCCATGCTTGGATGGGCTCAGAGTGTAGCAGATGAGGCCAGAGAGTCTCCAGCTGGGGAGGAAATGCTGATTGGAAAGGCTTCCTGCAGGGGTGGCAGCAGGAGGTACCATGTCACTGGCTTGCTATATATAAGACACTTGTGGGCCAGCATCTGGGGGTGTGGCTTCCAGGCCCATGGGATCCCAACAGACAGGCAGAATAGTGAGAACTGCTGATCCAGGAAGCAGCAGGCCAAGGGTAAGGGACCGCAAAGAAAGGAGGGGGCTAGGGGTCAGAGATGACACAAAGGCAAAGTGGTGGCAGAGGCCACCAAAGGAGCAGCTGGGGAGAAGTGCTCAGAAAGGCTCGGTCCCAGAAGTCTGCAACGACAGAGAGGTGGGTCCAGCAGGCTGTTGAGGGCCCTGAAGAACTGAGGGCTGGGCTGGCTTGGGCTGGGACTCCCTACACACGTCAAGGTCACCATCGATCCTAACTTGAATTGAGCTCTGAGTTCTGCATCAAGGAAGGAGGCTGTCATACCAATGGCCCAGGCCCAGGCCCGGGCTCCAGCTAGCGCATGTCAGCAAACACTGTTCTAGCCACGTCAGAAGCTTCCCAATGCTCACAAATGTGACAGTGGGCTACAGCAATGAATGGTCTCCCAGGTGAGACCGAACTGCACCCCGAGAGGAACCGTCTTCACTCCCTTCGGCCTTTGCTGCTGCTGCCACACGCTGTGCTCTGCCAGCGGTGAGCCAGGGTAAGCAGCGGCCTGGCCTGGCACAGGAGTTCGGCGGTCTGGGTGGTCTGTCCAATCAATGCCGCTTCAGATCAATAGTCCTCTTTATCACCCAAACACATTAGCAAGCTCTGGAAGCTGTCTGTGCAGTCAATCGGAGCATGCTTTCCTCTGGACACTTGTTCAGTAGTGATGCTTATCGAGAGGCAGCTAGCTGCGTGGCAGGACCTGGACGTGTGGCTTCCCCAGCTCCACGGGGCCCTGAAGTGCAGGAAGAATGGGGAGAAAGGGAGGACCTGGCAGGACACAGGACGTCCAGAACTAAGTTTTGGACCGAGAAAACGGAACACTGACAAGTTAAAGTTCCTGAAATGGCAATGCCACGTGACCCCCCAAAATAAGGACCATGAGCTGAGAATGAGCGGGAGAGATTCACACACATTCACACACACACACACACACACACACACACACACACACACACACTCACACACACACACTCACACACACACACTCACACACACACACTCACTCACACACACACTCACACACACTCACACTCACACACACACTCACACACACACTCACACACACTCACTCACACTCACACACACACACACACACACTCTGGGTAAGGGATGGAGGCATTTCGTTAACTCAGTCGGGATGAAGTTCGTGTGCAAACACACTTGGACTCCTGGAAACAGCATATCAAGCCCTCTATTCTAACAAGATGGGAAAAATGAGCCAACCCTGCCTCACAGGAAAGACGGGGCAGCTACCTCTCAGCCCTCCTCCAGGGGAAGTGTGTGCCCTGCACCAGTCAGCAGGGTTCTGGGATCCCAGGGACCTGGACGTGGGTCTGGTGAGTGGTGTCTGGTCACTTTTCACCCAGGCCACATGTTAGGGTGCCATTGTCTCTCTTGGATGATACTCACTCTGAATAGCTGTCTTGGAAGAGGTTGGGGTAGCAAGGGAAGTACAGGAGGAGGAGCAGGAGGTAAGTAATATAGTGGGTGATGGTTTACGGCCCAACAGCTGAGCTTACAGGGCAGGGCCCAAGACAACCTGCAGTTATACGGCTGGCTGGTAGCCTTGCAGGTCCACAGTGCTCGTCCATGGAGACCGCTGCATTGTTCACTGCTCTGCAAGCATCCAAGCACCCTACAAAGAAGTCATCATTTCCTGCGCCCCCACCCCGACCCTGAAGTGCATGCTGCTTCTTCAATGACTACAGAAGGCCAACAAAGCATATGTGTGTGAGAGAATTTTCTACACACACACACACACACACACACACACACACACACACACAGCAAAGGGGCTGATGGTGACCACAAACAACCCAGGAGACTACCCATCGTTCTGCAATGTGAACTAGGGTAGGCTCCAGGAATATGCATAGATCTGTGGAAGTGTATAAACACACATGCCCCCCCCAAAAAGAATCTGTGCACAGAGCTCAAGTTGGATCATTTTCTATATACATACAGCATACAAATGTACAGATACTGCTCTCCATTTAAATATGCATATATATACGTTTATTTCTCAGACCCGGAAATAGAAACCGGTATACTTAGATGAATTATGGAGCTTAAAAGAAATCCCAGAGCTGTTTACTGTGTGCCCCAGCCTGAGAGCACCGTGTTTCGTCTCTGCTTCGCCTTGGCAGCTTACCCTGGGTGGCCTGCTGGCTCCTCTGATGCTGGGTGATGTCACTTCACAAGCCAAAGCTGCACTGCAGGTTTGCTGTCTAGACAGGCTGGAGGGCAAACACAGAGGCAGACTTGCTTGGTACACAGTGTCCTACAGATGTCACAAGCTGAGTGAAACCGTCCCGAAGGCTTCTGCTTAGCTCACAGTGTGCAACAGGGGGGCAACGAGAAGCCTCCTGTTTCAGGGAATCACAGCTGCTGGGCCCTGCAGCCTAAGTCGCACGACGGTGTTAGCCGTCCTCGTGGACCCTGGACCATGCATCTCCTCTCTGGAGAGTGTCCTGAGCTGTGCCCTGAAGCGTTGCGCTGCCTCCTCTTCTTCAGGGTTGCATTGTATTCCCTGTCATGACAACAGGAATTTCCGAGATGTCTGGGGATACGGACAGTGACTCTTTGTCACAGATGGGCGATATTCGCAGCTGTCTGGCGGGTCAAGCGTGCTCTGGGTTACATCCCAGCATGTACCCGTTCAAATAGTATCACCAGGGTGACACCAAGAGGGTGGACATTTCTGGAGCTAAGCTAACATGCTGTGTGCCCTCCGCTTTCATGGTCACTGAGGCAGGACCAGCAGGTTCCTTCCACAGCATGAAACAGGCCAGAGGGTGAGGTAGCTTTTCCGGGTCACCCCGTTGAGATGTATCTCAGCCATCTGCTGTTCCAGCTTGCTTCACTCTGGCTTGGCACCAATGACCACTATCCTGGAGGTTCTGGGACCTTGTCCAGAAGATGGCTTGAATGCTCTCATTTTCATGGCCCTCCTAGGGCCTTTCTGCTCTTTCCTGGTAGTCAAACCAGATCCCAGATCCCTGGTAGTCAAGCCAGACCCCCGAGGCCCTTCCCTGTGCTCTTCAGAGACCAAACCATCACCCACATGCTCTGGCACCTGCTTTCTCACCAGCTACACATTACAAATGAGGATGGGATGGAGGGCTGAGAATATGCATGTGAGTAAAGCAGATACTAGAACTCCGGAGGCCTGTGCCAGCAGTGCGGTTCAGCTGGTGACTCATGGGGCTGCATGTGGCTAAGGACAGCTACGATAGTGGCCTGACAAAATCATAAATGTAAGATGTTATGAGGGTTGTTTTTTAATTGTGATTGTTTTTTCTAACTCCATGTCATGGCTCATGAGTATGAGCTTTGGAAATGACAATGCTGTATTGCCATGTCCAATGACGGTGGACATGACTGGTATTGAGGTCCCATCACAGTGGGGATTACTACCAATAATGCTGCTGATGGTTAACTGCGGTGCTGGGATTGAACCCAGGTCCTCACACATGCTAGCAAAGTACCCTGTCCTCTTGCGTGTGTGATATTAGTCAATGCTCAGTTCTACAGTAGCTAGCTTGGCTACTCAGGCAGCTAAGCCAGCCACCACTAGAGCTCCACACTCCTGACCCGGTGTGGGACTCTTCCTGCTTAGTCCCAAACCCAGTGCCCCCTCGGGGAGACAGGAGCTCCCAGGGACTATTCTGTCACTAGCCCAGGCATTTACAGTTCCAGATCGCTTTTGTCCCAGAAGAAAGTGAGTCACCTGTGATAATATTCTAGTCACGAGTCTCTGTCACCAAGAGAAAGAGTACATGCCTAAGCACCTGAAAAGTCTGCATTGTATAATTTTAGGAAGAATTTTTGCTATGTCAGTGAATCGCCCAATAAAATCATTCATCCATTCTCAAGGGCAATCGGCATCTACACCTTCACCAGTCACCCACACATCTATGCTTTCTACTCTGATTAACCGACTCTTCACCCATCCAGTTCAACTGTTGATCAGTCCCTCCAGTTATCCAGCTATGGGCTCTACCTCCCACCTATCTTTCTTATGAAGGGTTTATCACAAAACAGAGTTTGAAAGACATCACGTTAGGAGACAACAGACAGCACTCCACACACAGGTCTCCATGAGGGCCTTCTAGGAGAAGTGGTCACGGAGGAGATGCCCATTCTTGGCTCTGGCCAGCTGATAATGTTCTGGACACTCGGCTGGTGCCTGTCCAGAGCCTGGCTTCCTGGATGGTGCGGGAACTTGTGTAGGAATGTGATAGGCTCTGAAGAGAGACATGAACAAGGTCCCATCTGAGCAGAAGCATTGTGCCCATAGCCAGGGAATCCCACACAGCATCTGACCGTGACCTGACCCAAACCTAAGCATGCATACATGGTTCTCCGAGTCATGCTCTTTTCACATGCCCATTCTACTTTCTGCAGGAAGTCGGGAGCTCGGGTTGCCCACAGATGCTGCTGATCACACACACACACACACACACACACACACACACACACACACACACACACACGTCTTCACTCCAGATACCATGTAAGGGTGACACACGAGTGGCAGATTTCCTGGAAAATACTGAGTCCTAGGAGGCAGGACTCTGGTCCAGCTGTGCACTGCTATTGATCTTCAGAGAAAGCCTAGGCAGGACGGTACGGGTACATGGATGCAGCTTGGAAAGGTTGGATAGTACCAGGCAACCAAAAAGGGAGTACTTGGTGAGGAAATGGGTCAGAAAGAACAAGGGCTTCCTGCGGACTTTGTTGGAAATATTTACACTTGGTGACCTTTGGCACATGAGTGGTGGCTCACATTAGAGCTGGCATCCAGAAGAGATCGAGAGTCATTAGGCTGCAGGCAGCACAGTTGCCTGGAGGAAGCTGGCAGGACTGTATCCAGGGATGGAGTGGTGGCTTCTGGTTAAGAAACTGGCTATGCTTCCCTCAGACTTTCTGAGAGGGTCTGCAACAAGGATGGTGCATGCCTTGCAAGGCTCCAGGGAGGTGAAGGCTGTCCCTGACGCTGGACTCCTGACCCCAACGTTCCAAGGTACTGGTGCGTCCCATCTTCCAGTGTATGGCTAACTCCGTACAGAGTGCCGAGCAGGCAGTGAATTGTCCATCAGCACTTGCTGCCTTCTTTGGCCCTGACTCTGCACTTAGGAACCTGCTGTTCCAGTGAAGTTCCCACATGCATAAGACAAAGCACAGAGCCCAGCTGATGGCTCTCACCCCGAGCTGAAGAGGCACTGGTTCTGCTTGGGGGAATGGCCTCCAATATTGCAGACAGTCGAGTGGGACGCATACATTTACCATCGACACAGGCCTCTCTGCCCCTCTGGGATGGGGGATCGATCCCAGATCCATGAAGTTCACCAGTTATCTGGGGTTGGCTAGGGATCCCATTGACAGGTATGGGTCTGTGATAAATGTCACACAAGCCTAAGCTCATCACCCTTTGTGTTGCAGAGTGATGTGTGGCTGGGATCCAAGGAGAGAATGCTGCAAGCTGAGTTTCTCCTGAGCAGAGCAAATTATTTCCCTTTCTGGGCTGTTGTGTGCGTTGCCAACCAGACCGCACGCTGTTATTTCTTGGTTCAAAATCGGTCTCTGCAAATGATTCTGCGCCTGAGCCTCCTTAGGAGTGGACGCCTCCAAGGGTGCACTAAAGCTAGGTGTTCAATCATTCCCACCTGCTGGCACAGGTGCCACATAAGTTCTAGAAGGCGCTTGCCCCAAGGCCATCCATGCTCCAGTTTGTCCTTACTTGGCACTCACTCTGAGGTGCCTGTGAAAGGGGCAGAAATCTATAAATCAACTGGCCTGCACACTAGGAAAACCAGTGTTTCACCTGCAGCAGGGTCCTTATGACATGCCAAGTAGGGGATGGGTCACACCTTGTTGTCACTCTAAATCACATTCTAAACCCCTTATTCTCTTAGAAGGAGCAAGAAAATGCACCTATGCTCTTGTGGGACCTGTGACCCCTCTCTCAGTCGTGACAGGGCAAGGCTCAGTAGCTCCCACATCCATCTGCTTTGCAGAGAGGAGAAACCACGAGAAAGGGGTGGACCAGCTCCTGCCGGGTCAGCGGCACAGGGCACAGAGCAGACACTCGGGAAATTGGACCATTGGGCAAGTAAAGGACGAAAACACAGAGAAGCGAATGACAGGGGCTCCAACCCTCAACTCCCCACAAAAGCAAAAATCTGAACCCCAAATACTGTGACCGCTTTCTTCTAAGCCAGCAACGGTCAGGAAGGAGCCCGTGAGAGTGAGGTCTGCATTATGGGGAGGAGGTGCATGGCACCCCGTGGCATTCTGAGGGCTGAAGGAGGGACGGGCGGAACCCTCCCTATAGGTGGGGTCTGAGGACCACGGTGGTTCTCAGTACAAAGGGCACAAAGGACAGACTGCTATCTGGGCTTGGGGGGGATTTTTAATTTTAATTTGTGAATAAATAAACAAATGCAGTATTTGATGCTGTCTACATCACATGCATGCAATAATCGCACACGCATGTGGGCATACCTGTGGCCACATGCACCTATAATGTATACAAGGTGTGTCAGAGGGCACTGGTTCACTGCGAGCTCTGGCCAAATGCAACCAGGAAGCCAGGACGGTGGGTGCATCTGGCCATGTTTTCTTTGCATGAGAGCACAGTTTAGGAAGAGACTCGCCATTCTCCAACAGGTTTGCAGGCCCTGGGAAGGGTTATGAGGGTTCCTGGGCACTGAAACCTCGGCCAACACTCCAGACAGTTTCTCCTCTTCTCAAGTGACTTTGGAACATAAGAACTGCAGTCCTCACCCTGAGCCAGAATGCGCAGGGGTGGCTTCACTCCAGGCTTCAGCTCACAGACACCACCCTAACAACATCGCTGGTGGAGTGGACTAGGAGCTGCTCCCTGGGCCAAGTCTGGTAGGCACACTCTGCTGTGGCCGACAGTGACAACCCAGGTGACACTGGTGACACTGGAGTCCTCAGCACAGGACCTATGCAAAGCACTCCTCAGCAAAAGGGAGCATTTCAAGCCACCCACAAGGGACCTGTATCCCTCCCTCCCTGCTGTGTGCTTCTGGTGTGTGTGTGTGTGTGTGTGTGTGTGTGTGCGCGCGCGCGCACACACACATGGGGGCGGTGTACAAGACCACTGAGCCTCAGTAGGAGGCCAAAGGCAGCAGCAGTCATAGTGGCTAGTCTATAAGAAGTTTTCAGCATTACACTCATCCAGGGTAGGGCACCATTGTCATAAACACACATACACAACACACAACACACGCACACGCATGCACACTCACATGCACGCACATGCACGAACAAGTACGCACACACATGCACGCACATGCACACACGCGCGCACGCACAAGTTCTCCTCTCCTGGTCTCATACTTGTTGACAGTCACCCCTAGCTGGGTTTAAACGTGCAACAGTGATAGGGTAACCAAAGACCTCAGCAAAGACGGTGCCAAGTGGACGCGGGAGCTAGCGTTCAACGTCTTAGAATGCACGTGGGATGCACGCCGGCTTGCAGTACCCTGAGAAAGCGCTTCTGCCTAGCTATCTACCTTCCCGACTGGAAACGAGGTCTGGTGGGGTGCCAGCCTTCGGTACTTTTTGTAGTGTGATCCATGGTCTTCATTTACAGCTGTCACATGGGCTCCCGAGGCAGACATATCTATCATGAACTAAATTTTGTTCCTGTCTAGGAAGAGGGAGAGAACCTCCATCACAAGTATCCACAGGCGACAACCGGGCCCACCCTGGAGCAAAGAGCCAGGCCAGGACCTGAGACAACTCAAAAACAGAGCAGGCCCAGAGAACCTTGACCTGATGGGAACGGGATGGAAAGCGGCAAGACACAGGCCTCTCTAGGTCTCGGGTGAGCACCTGGGCTCAGCAGACTGCTGTTTGAGACTCTGACGGCTCCCACACATCCCTGGCGTGGCACAGGGCCACTCCCTGTGTCTGAATCTTGTAGTCTGTACCTTGCAAGTGACATTGACATCAGCAGCACGTTGTGGATCATTTTATACTCCAAGACAGCAAAATGCAGGGGTGTGCAAGGCACTGAGAACCACACGTGTGTGCAGACACAGGCCTGGGATTCTGCTCCTGACCTAAAAAGAACCCTGCTGGGGCAGGGGCCCAAAACCCGGAACCGCCAACATCAGCCAAGAGAAGCACTGACATCAGCAAGCATGTGCCGCTTCTCTGGACACCCCAGCTACATCTGAACGGCTCAGAGCCAGCCTAAGGCTGGCAGTTCCTGGAAGAGAAGAGCGAACCCTCACTCTCTTGCCTCCTGAGAGGCCTGGCTCCTGGGGACATCTGCGTTTCCCAGAAGAGAGCCTCAGAGAACTAAGTTCAGAAGGGATGAGACGGCCTCTGGGTTAGGCCTCACCAGGCCCTACTCTCTAGCATAGCTGAGGCACCAGAAAAGACGTAGAGCACCAGGCAACACGAGGCCGAGAACGAGCCCTGTCAGATCACACTCTTCCCAGGCTTCCGTCCCAGCTCATGCATAAGACGCAAAAGGGGCCAAGCCACATCCAGGCTAGCACAGGCCCCAGTGCCAGGGGCACTCTGCCTTGTCACTAGACCCAAAATGCGTACCTTGTTTCCCCAGGCTCTCCCGGGACACGGGTCATCCCCAAAGGGCCCCACTTTCCATGGGCAAGGGAAGCCCTGTGTTTCCCGTCACTGGGACAGCTACAGCTAGAAAAGTCACTCTGCACGTGGACAGGATTGCTGTTGGCACTCCTTCCTACCCCCGTCAAACCCTGCCACCTGCCAGAAAGCACCCGGCGGTGGACGGACAGGCAGTTTAGAGAAAGACGGTGTGGTCAAAACGATGGGGGTAGAAAGAATGTTCTGGCAGCTTCCGTCAAATACCCACACACTTCCTCCTGAGAACCAGCGGTTACTTATTCCCTCCCTTGTTTTCCTTGCCAGCCAGTCAAGGCAGGCCCTGCCTTTCCCCTTTCCAATCACAGGACAACTGTCCCATCTGTACCTGCTTCTGTCCTGTGCTCCAGAGTGCCCAGCCCTGCCCAGGTGCCACACTTGTGACCCCACCTGCCATGGAGGGGTGCTGGCCTCTGCACACGTAAGAAGTACAGATGGTGTTTTGTTGTTGTTTTGTTTTGTTTTGTTTTTTTGATGTTGAAGGCAACGAGGACCTCTGTGATCCAGAGTGCCATCCTGGGAAGCACAGTCACCTACTCAGACTGCCCCTTAAAATGCCTCTCTGTCCCCCACTGTAGCCTCAGCTCACTTCATTGCCTTGACCGCGGGACCCACGGATGGGGTGCCGTCTGCTTTGGTCCGCCCAGCATCTACTTCACCTGTGGATTCTGCCTCAGACCCAGGAGAAAGGGCTCTTCCAAGGCCATCAGCAGTCAGCCACGCTGACATGCTTCAAGTATGCGCTGGCTGGCCTGCTGCCCCGTAGGAGCCGGCCTGCCACAAGTCGGAAGGGGGATTTGACTTAGCTAAGTTGCCTGTGTCTGGGTCTGGAGGACCCCCCCCCCCACGACTGTGGGACCAGAAGGGAACCTTGTGCCAAAGCTAAGGCTCCCCTGTGAAATCCCACCCCACCCCTTGCAGAAACCGCAATCTTGGCTGTAAACTGTCCCACAGACCTCCAGGGACAGTGGGTTGACACGGTACTTCTTGGCAAAGCTGGCTCTGGGAAAGAGAAACTACTACCAGGTCCCCAGGAATATCTGACCCAAGCTTGACAATACTGCTCTCTCCAAGTGTAACATTCCCCCAGGTACCAGCATGAAATATCATACATGGGGTTATGTCATTTCTTCTCAATGGCATAAAGTAAGATCATGTCCATTTTATAGACTCAGAAACTGAGGCTTTTCAAGGTAAAGGTTACAGAAGAAGAGAAGCTGGAGCCACGGGTCTTCCTGGGTATCTGCTGTGGCAGAAATGAGGTTGCTCTGCATGTTTGCCACCCCACAAGGATCTACACACTGGTTTGCTTGGGAAGGCCTGGAAACTCTTTTCAAACTAAGGGGTGTGTCCTCTGCCAAGATGGCGCCAGTAAATACCTGCTTACCTGTTTTTTCTTTTCTTCCCTCCGCCCCCCCCCAGTTGTTGTCTACACACTGCTACTTAGTGATGAAGTGCCAACCTTGGGCCCTGAGAGGCAGCCGTCCGCCGTCAGGAGCTGCCTGCGAAAGGTCAGTGGCTAAGCCTTTGAAGTGCCCTGTCAGACTCAAGGTCCGGCTTCAAAGTAGTCCGGATGTGGCATTCCCCAGTACTTCCAGGTACCTCAGCCCACGCTGTTTCGCTGTTTCTTATCAAGTTAAGTATCAGAACTTTAAATGCCCTCACCAAGCCTTGCTCCCTGCCCTGTAACGTTTTGGAAAATGCAGAGCGTGAGTTGCCATGAGGTCAAGGGCTGGCCCTGCCTAAAGCTCCCAGCCTACCAGCACACTCTTCCGAGCGAGCACAGACACTCACTCTTCCTGGGCTTCTGCTCCAACTTCTAAGCCATGAGGACGACAGAGCAACCTCCAGGCCGTGCCTCTGGGGTGTGCTACCTGGTGGCCACGCATGAGACACACAGTGGCCTCCCGCCATCCTCCCGCACACACTTTGGGGCTGCACGTGTCCCCAAAGTGCCAGCAAGGGTGCACTGGGCTCCCTCTCTCTCTCTCAAGAGAAAAAGCGCAGGCTCTGCTGCATTTACCGTGGAGTGGGGAGCCCCACAAAGCTCAGGGTTGCTCAAGTTCCTTTGACTTCCCGCCCTAAAGAGCATCTGGCCTGCCCAGTCCCTGCCTCCCTCTGTGATGAGCAGAACCAGAGCTCAGAGTTCCCCAGATTCCCCCAGCAGGAAAGAGGGTACGGGAATTTGGGGAACGAGTGTTGCCCCTGTGTGTCTGCACTCAACGGAAACCCCCACCCCACCTGACAGAGGATGCTTCTCTGCTAGGGATTTCTCTGCACCTGCGGTAAAATCAGGACGCGGGTGTTGTGGCTTGAAGTCAGGGCTATCCCTGTTGCCTCATGCAGAGACTAAGCAGGGGTGAGCTCCTGAGTGAGGCAGAGGTGAGGCCCTGTCAGCCACAGGATCCAGGAGGGATCTACTGGTCATCCACGAATCCCATCAGCAGCCACACTCTGAGCAGGTCCAGTTGTCAAGCGCAGGGCCCAGGTACCGCTGGGGTGCCCACCAACACTAACACAGCAGAAACTGTCCTTTGGTGAAGTCTGCGCACCCCTCCATCCGGCCACAGCAGAGCCCCAATCTCTCCTACACAGGGCGGGCACCAAGGCTGAAGGATAAGCCCCAATTCCCCAAAGATGCTGTGAGGTCAAGGGCACCACTTCCGAATTCTCAAGTCAGCCATTCGCTCACAGCTAGGAGCAGAGTCCAGACTGGCTGCCTTCTGAGTCCACCATGGGATGAGGGGAGTGGCACCAGCAGTCACAAAAGAGTGGACGCTTCTGGCCATCTTCCTGGACTCATGCTCGAGTGCTCTGCTGGCGTTTCTACTTCAGCACAAACATGGCCTGACCGCTCACCTCATGTCCTCAGTGAGGGGATATCCACCTTGACGGCAGCTCTGGCCTGATTCATTTCCTCCCTCCCCATGGAAGCCATGTCCTCTCACTTTATTGCCGAGTCACAAGGGGATGGCATCAGGCTGTCAAGGAGCCTGCCTGGGGTGACTGGAAGGTGTGGATTTGATCTCCAGGGGAGAGTTTGGGACCAGCCCCACACAGCAGGCTGGACATGTCACAGTGCCCACTGGTTAACAGTGATGGAAAATTCCATCCCAGTCAAGTTACCTGAAGGCACTGGGCAGCCTTCAGGTCAGGGAAAAATCTGGCACAGTCAGTCACCACGGAAGATGACATAGGCATCTTCCTTTACTCAGTGGAGTGGGGAGACAGAAGTGGAGCCTGAGGCTGTGCTCAGGGCACTTCCTCCATAGAGGTCCAACAAGACATTCGGAAGAATTCACAGAGCTGGCACAGCAGTGGGCACACATCCTCATGCAAGGCCTGTCAGCCAGTGTGAGGGGGAGGGGGGCACTGAAGAGCTTCACGAGGACGGAGAATGGTTTACGGCTTAGGGAAAGGGGAAGAGGGGAGGCAAAGCTGGCTTTGCTTCGGTGGATCAGCTGTCTCCTTAGAACCCCATGACACCTCTATAAACCAGGATGGGGGTGGGGGGAACCTCATGGACCACCTTATCTACTCACATGTGTGTCTGAGTACATCCCTGAGCTTGGCTATGGGGCGGCAAGATCTGCCACAAGCCTGACGAGGAGGAATATCCCTGACGGACAACTCAGAGTCCACTAGGTGCAGAAGCCGACAGAGCAGAGGGGGTAGGTGGGTTCAAGAAGCTCAAAGAAACCCTGTGGACCCTGGGAAGGGGGGTACAGATTGTAACTTTCAGATTCCTCCTAGGTGATGGGCTGATGCAGGCTCTGAGACCGGGAAGAGCCATTGGTCTCGGAGAGATGGTTGGGGGAGAAGCTGGAGACAAGCCAGCCAGAAGGGATTCCCCTGACAGCAGAGAGTTGAGAAGGCAGGGCCATCTTGGATATCATGAGGGAAGGAGGTACAAGTCAGCTGTCACCTGCTAGCCAACCAACTGCTACCCTCCCTCTGTCTCCCATCACAATGCGGCTGATTGTCTCACTCACAGCTCCAACTCCCCAGGCTTCTGTGGGTTTTCAGCTGAGAGCAAGCCACACAGGCTTCCCATGAGGCCCTGTTTAATGCCCTCATTGTCAATGGTCTCCTTGATGAGCTTCCTGTCTGGGCATTCAGCACACCAGGCTGCTGCTGGCTTTGCTGTCCTTGTGTGACGTGTCCAAGAATAACAAGAGAGTCCATTCTCTGGTACAGTGAGTCCAGCTGACCCGTGTCCAGACATCCTATCCAATTATATCTTATCTTTATCCATAGCCTATATTTTTCTCCTCCGAGTCCTCTACTACAAGGGTTTCATAAGGTTGTGAAATCCACAGAGATAAATTTTCTTGCAAAATAGAAATGGCAGAGGTTCTTTCTCTTTTATCTTGTAAAGAAGTAACGGTGAAGCTGGAGAAAGGATGAAATCTCCATCACTTGTTTTTAGGGTGCCATACGTCTTCTTATTTAAGGAACAGAGCACACCTAAGGCAACAGGGCAGACAGAGGCTGAAGTCCTGAGTTTGCTTCACATGACTTTCTGGCTGGGAAACACAAGAGTCCCAGGCTCCGTTTCTGACGTGAGAGTAACTAACCTGCTCCTGAGACCGGTAAGTGGGGCCATGCCAAGTAGCCAGTGTGGCCTGCAGGACGAAAGGAACACGCCCTTCCTTACCCTGGAGAGTAAGTATTACACACGCTCTTCCTTACCCTGGAGAGTATTACACACGCCCTTCCTTACCCTGGAGAGTATTACACACGCCCTTCCTTACCCTGGAGAGTATTACACACTCCCTTCCTTACCCTGGAGAGTATTACACACACCCTTCCTTACCCTGGAGAGTAAGTATTACACACGCCCTTCCTTACCCTGGAGAGTATTACACACGCCCTTCCTTACCCTGGAAAGTAAGTATTACACACGCCCTTCCTTACCCTGGAGAGTAAGTATTACACACGCCCTTCCTTACCCTGCAGAGTAAGTATTACACACGCCCTTCCTTACCCTGGAGAGTATTACACACGCCCTTCCTTACCCTGGAGAGTATTACACACGCCCTTCCTTACCCTGGAGAGTATTACACACGCCCTTCCTTACCCTGGAGAGTAAGTATTATACACGCCCTTCCTTACCCTGGAAAGTAAGTATTACACACGCCCTTCCTTACCCTGCAGAGTAACTATTACACATGCCCTTCCTTACCCTGGAGAGTATTACACATGCCCTTCCTTACCCTGGAGAGTATTACACACGCCCTTCCTTACCCTGCAGAGTAACTATTACACATGCCCTTCCTTACCCTGGAGAGTATTACACATGCCCTTCCTTACCCTGGAGAGTATTACACACGCCCTTCCTTACCCTGGAGAGTATTACACACACCCTTCCTTACCCTGGAAAGTATTACACACGCCCTTCCTTACCCTGCAGAGTATTACACACGCCCTTCCTTACCCTGCAGAGTATTACACACGCCCTTCCTTACCCTGGAGAGTATTACACACGCCCTTCCTTACCCTGGAGAGTATTACACACGCCCTTCCTTACCCTGGAGAGTATTACACACGCCCTTCCTTACCCTGGAAAGTAAGTATTACACACGCCCTTCCTTACCCTGCAGAGTATTACACACGCCCTTCCTTACCCTGGAAAGTAAGTATTACACACGCCCTTCCTTACCCTGCAGAGTATTACACACGCCCTTCCTTACCCTGGAGAGTATTACACACTCCCTTCCTTACCCTGGAAAGAAAGTATTACACACGCCCTTCCTTACCCTGCAGAGTATTACACACGCCCTTCCTTACCCTGGAGAGTATTACACACGCCCTTCCTTACCCTGGAGAGTATTACACACGCCCTTCCTTACCCTGCAGAGTAACTATTACACATGCCCTTCCTTACCCTGGAGAGTATTACACACGCCCTTCCTTACCCTGGAGAGTATTACACACGCCCTTCCTTACCCTGGAAAGTATTACACACGCCCTTCCTTACCCTGGAGAGTATTACACACGCCCTTCCTTACCCTGCAGAGTATTACACACGCCCTTCCTTACCCTGGAGAGTATTACACACGCCCTTCCTTACCCTGGAGAGTATTACACACGCCCTTCCTTACCCTGGAGAGTATTACACACGCCCTTCCTTACCCTGGAGAGTATTACACACGCCCTTCCTTACCCTGGAGAGTATTACACACGCCCTTCCTTACCCTGGAGAGTATTACACACGCCCTTCCTTACCCTGCAGAGTATTACACACACCATTCCTTACCTTGTAGAATAGATATTGGCTATTGGGAACGGTCTTACACTGGCTAAGCAAGCCATTCACTCACGCTGCCTGCTGTGGGCAAAGACACTCTACTGACAGAGACTCACCTTTACCTGAGCCCTCTGCTTTGTGTAGATGGAAGGCATAAGAATGGCAGTATCCCTGAATGCTGAGAGGAACAGCAACGGCTCAGGGTTGAGCACAGAAGCTCTGCCTGGCTCTGAGTCCCATGAGACTCAGGAACTAAGAAACCCACAGAGGCCTGGATGGGATTTCTAACTGTGCTAATTGGCACCGACGCAGACCAGCAGTCTCGGTCCCCTCGAGTTCACTGTGACTAGGAAGCAGCACGAGGAACTCAATGAGGGGCAACCAAAAGAGCTATCATTACAATTAAATGTGTCCCCATGGGATGGGACAGACGGCCTGATAAGGCTGCTCTGCGCAGACCAGCAGACCAGCCCTGAACGCTTTGGTCTGGGAGAACACAGCCTTTCGCTGTCGGAAGGGACTACAGCCTCATTTGTTCGTTCACCCATTCAATCAGCCAGCCGGCCAGTCACGCATCTATTCATCGATGAATGTGTACGGAAGGCTGGCCCCACTTACTCCACAGCACATATGCTGTCCCCACCCTCACAGGCAGCATTGAGAGTCAGTGGTTGGGAGCAGAATGGACAGGAGGAGTAAGGGGGAGAGGAGCTGTGTGACCAAGTCAGACCGGTTGTGGTCCCCTGCTCCCTACCACTCCCTATGCGAAAACCGTGCCCGTGCGGGATTTCTGGGCTAAAAGTGAGTAGTGGGAAGGTGAGGTTGGCAACAAGACCCAGCATTCATGAAGCAGGGATGGGAAGCTGGGGATTACACCAGAGCTCATAGAAGCCAACGAAGGGCCCAGAACTCCTGGGCCCCGGGTTCTACATGATGCTGGCTAAATGCAGAGCACCTTTCGGGAGGAGGGGTGTGAGGTGCAGAAGCCTCCACAGCCACCTTCAGGTGCTCTGCTCCCAGGGAGGCCTGTGAGTTCTGTTGGTGTTCACGGGGTCCACGTGCCGTTGGTACCCTGCTGCCTCCTTTTCAGCATGGTGACCCGGGGAACCAGCTCTAACTCTGCCTCTTTCTGCTGCTCCCGGAACCCTCCGTGCCAGCTCCCACAGCTTGGGATGTGATCAAACAGTTAGGAGAGCAACCTGGATCCGCAGCTGTCATCAGAAAGGGGATGTCTGCTCAACAGGGATGGGTTCCAAGCACACCCACAAACACCTACGACTCTAGAACAATGGCCAGTAGGTTTTAATGGAAGGACTAGAGGAGCCCATCAAACCAAGAATGAGCACCCTCCACATGATCTGAGGCAGAACTGGCCCCTCTGAGTCCGTATCTATTTGTGTGAAGGAACGGTAAGGGTGACCCAGGGGACTTGTGCTGGCCTTGAGAAATTCATGTGAAGAAGAGCTGGGATCGGGAGCTGTGCTTTGCAAATGTGAGGGTGCACCCTGTTCTCAGAAGTCCCCCGGGGGTCTGCTGCTGCCTAGACTGGCACTAAGTATCCCTAGTTGCTGCCCTCAGGGCAGAACTCAGCACACGGGTGGGTTTGCATGGACACTGTCCGAAGATGGAGAGCTGGAGATGTCCTCTTTGCGAATGCAGTGCGGCCCTGATCTGTATTCACTGCAGGCCCACACCAATCGCTGACACATCTCAGAAGACACAGAGCTCCACAGAGACGAGGACCAGTGGAAGGAGGAGGTAGTGGGTGGCACAGCAGTGGGGCACTCCAATCAGTGTGGCAAATAGCTCAGCCTATTAGTCACCACCACTGGGTATCTATGGAAATGCCTAATGGTGGTCTTCAGGACAGACAGCCAGACAGCATACTGGTTCCTACAAGGTCCTCAGATGGGCCCAGCCCTCCTCCTCTTCCCCACAGAGGACTGGACTGGCTTAATGTATGCACACACACACTCTCTGTCTCTGTCTCTCTCTTACAAACAAACCGGGGGGGGGGGGGGGGAGAGCGAGGGAGGGAGCGAGGGAGGAAGATCCACGACACCCAGGGACTGAGACAGAAAGCATTCTGGAAGCACTAGCCTCATCTTGAATTCAGTACCCGTTTATGAGTCTGGCCCAGCCTGCGGCCTTGGCTTCCCTGAGTCCTGTCTTGCTGCAGTTCCTCTGCAGATGAAACACTGCAGTCCAGGTCTGCAGCTGGCGCACACCAGGAGGAATGTTAGAGACATCTGCATCCTCTATAGCCAAGATGAGAACGGCGAGTCAGTGGCCCCCTGCTCAGAGGCTTCTCTCCTCTGCCTGGGATGACAGTACTCCTCCCACACAGAGGTGTGGTGCCTTTGGCATTACAGATGAGGAAACTGAGGCACAGAGAACCTGGCCAACAGCCCAAGTCATGGGTAACTCACCACCGGGAAGTGGCAGAGTCAGGATGAAAACCCATGCCTCCTGGCTCTGTGGTGGCCCCAGGCCTGCCTGAGCCTGACGCTGCTGACACCAGCACAGACAGAGGTCCATGGCTTAGCTTTGCCCTCTGCCAAAACCTCCTAAAGCACTAGCAACGTCCAGAAAACCACATCGAAGCTGCAACCCTCCCGAACAGAAGAGTCTAGGTAAAACTGGGGGATATAACTTTTATCATGGAAAACACTCTGAGTAATCACCGTGTTCACCGACAGAACAAGTATTAAATTATCCTCCGCCCCCCATTTGATGAATAGCTCACCCTTTAACAATATGTGTAAGGCTTGTTCATAATGTAGGAACTGTTTATGTTTTTGTCAAGCTTGAAAAAGGATAGGAAAGTACGATGATGGCATAGTCATTTATATAAACAAAATTAAAACCGGGGAATCACAAAATGACTTGGAAACATACAAAACTAAAATAGAGGTTGTTTGGGGATAAGAGAGGATTCATTTTTCTTTACCTAAACTTCCTTGATTTCTCTTCTGCTTTCTACTCTGGGAATAGAGAACTTTCACAAAGTTAATGCCATCTAGAGGTCAAGATTTGGGGAAGAAGGGACTGTGTCAGTTTGCTCCCTCCCAGCTGTTCAGAGCCAGGGCAGACAGGACAGTACCTGGCTGAGCCCCACGCAGTGGGTTCAGCTCCTGGGGGTGGGGGGTGGCTGTGACCCCAGTTCATCCTCCGAGGAAGGCACATGAGAGTCTCTGTATGGGTGACAGATATGGCCGGAGATAAATGGGTTAAAACTGGGGTGAAGACCGTGCCCCACCATGTATTACTGGCAGCCTGGGAGGCAAACTGACCAGCTGTGAGGGAAGCAGACAATAGTGGCTTTCTCTCTTATCCCGTCACATGGCTTGGGTCCTGGTGGTATAAGCCCACTTGGACTTTCCAAGACTAAAGCAAAGACAAGTCAACTCTGCCAATGGCTCACCCCTCTAAGACCAGGATCACTGGCTCTCTATAACACCACCCGACCCCTCCAGGCTTCCACTGAGGTTATGTTGGCTCTTAGCATTACTTCTGAAAGCCATATATACTGTTCGGGATAAATGTCAGTACCTATGTATATATCTGACCGCATTCTGGTGTTCATGTGACAGACATGTGCTCCTATGTATGTATCTGACCGCATTCTGGTGCTCATGTGACATGCGCTCACAATGGCCAAGCCAGACCTTCTCAACTTCCAAGAAGAACAGGACCAGCCTGTGACAGACTGAAGGGAATTGACCACCTCCCAAGAACCCTCCTGGGGTCCTGCTGGGATGATCACCGCTCATAGGAGGCATCAATGGAAGCAGGTAACTGCTCCTCTAGGATGACATGACATCTAGGATGACATGACATAGGGAATGGAAGTCTTGTTTCAATTTCAATGGTTGACTTATGGGCTGTAGCTTAAGCCTTAGTAAGCTGATAGAAACAGGTCCCCACGTGGACTGCTGTGGTTAGGAAACCTACCGTTCAACCTCTATTCCCAGCAGGCCTTGCACAGGCAGTGTGGTGATGATACACCATTCAAGCCAACTGAGCTGCCCAGCAATTCGGTGAAGTGTAGCAATACTGTCCTATATACTAGTGAACGAGCTTTGCGGGCACAGTGCCATTCCCCAGCCCCACAATGAGATGGCAGCCACCTAGTGAAACTGTCTTTGTGTTCCCAATGTATAGCTTCTCAGACAATAGTTTGAACAGTGACACTCTGACCTACCTGCCTGCCTATTATGAAAAGTGTGTCACATGCAATCTGCTAAACTTTTCCCTCAACTGTGGGTGCCCATAAAGATGTCTGTACTCCATCTTGGCACAAGGACAAAGTTCAAAGCTGTCAGCAAGTCACAAGACCTAAAGGTCAAAGGTGTGGTGACAGAAGGATGATTCGGCCGTCTTAGTCTAAATAACAACAGACCTGAATCTGAGGTGTGGCTACCCCTGACCTCAAAGCTAGGGAACAAGAATTTTAGAGCTAAGGTGTGGTTACTGAACCCTTAGAATAAGTGAGGAAGAAAAGTCTGTTTGTTCCATATACATGATACTGTATTCCCCTTTTTGGTTATGGTATATAAGACTGGCAAAAAATAAACTCGTGGCATTTCAGTATTGACAGATCTGCCCTCCTGACCTTTATTCTGTCTCTTTATTATCTATAGCTAGCCTTTCCCTTATCCACACTCCCCCACTCAGGTATGGACTTAGGGCCGCTTGGCTGGCTCCGATTGCTCCTGACACTCAACCATGCAAAAGTCTCCCCAACGCCCCCCCCCCACACACAAAAACACCCTCAACTTCTCCATGGATGAGCACTGAAAGATGTTGGCTTTTGAGCCAACCCTGAATCACACGGTGACCCCAATTGTCAGGCCCTCCTCTGACCCCTTTCTCCTCGTCCCCTGATTTCTAAGGACACCAATTGTCTTGAGGGTCTTCCATAGCATTCCTGGAAGTTGACTGGCCCTACATAGATGCCGGGAAGAGTCTAAGAGGGGGCAGGGCAATTTATTGAGTACAGAGGAGAAAGAAAAAAAAATAACAAATGACTGTTCATAGCTGATTCCAATAGACAATCTGATCAAATCACTTCCAGGTGTCAAGAACCACACTATAACCAAAATGCAGGTGTCTGTCCCAAGCCACCTTTGAGTATTACTTAGAAAGGCATGAGCTTAGGGTTGCAAAAGGAACATAAAGTCCCATCAATGGGGCTGTGTTGAGTGATGGTGGCCTCTCGTGGGATGAACACCAGGCGGAGAAATGGAGTTCACCAAATAGACTGTCCACACCCAGCATGGGGATTTACAAAGCTCAGTCCAGGAACAACAAGAAGGAAGACACCCTCATTCCATCCTAGAGACCCACGTAACTAAAGGCCACAAGCATTCTCAAACAATTGCCATTCGAGACGAGGGTGTGGCAAGACCTACCTGGTGCTGAGCTGCCTGCCTGCTGAGGCAGCATTTGGAGACGTGAACTCCTTCCTCTGTGACTTCCTGAGGCCGTCAGTAGGCGCCCCTCCGGGCCCACCCACCCAGAAGCCAGAGGTGGCTCTGTACTCACCCCACTGCAGAGGTGCCAGCTGCAGGTGCTCCAGGACGAGCTGGTTCAGAAGGCCCTCCACACTCGCCTCACCGCTGCGCTTCAGGGATGGGTAAGCATCAGTCAAGGAAAACTTAGCTCCTGCTACACCACAGGACTGGAGGAGTTAGAGAAAATTCTAGACAGATTCGCCTCCGGATGAGCACTGTCTTAATTAGATAGGTCGCCCCTCTGCTCAAGTGGTTGTCTACCCAATGGTGAAAGGCATCAATCTGAGAGTGGGAAACCAGACACAGAAACACAGCAGGTCCCCCTTCCCTCACCTATACATCCACTCAAATAAGAGACTGTTCTAGAAGGAAGGAAGAGCTCCAGGATACTCTTCTTCCAACAATTATTTTTGCCCGGGGGGAAATAAGTAAAAATTTGAGGTTATTTTTCCTTAATAAAATATGCAAACTGTGGTCGATTGCTCAGGACGAGCTTGTGTTTCTCGAATCACACTGGGTTCGTGCTGATTTCATGTTTGCTGTGTTATACATCTCGATGTAATTACATACATTATTGTGAACATGCTCTCTCAAGTGAGTTCATAATTGAGGAAGTCATAAAGCCTCTCAGCAAGCATCCGTGGATGAAGAAATCATGGCTCAGAAATGCAGACAGCAGGCAAATACCAAGAGCTGCTGGGAGGTCCCAGTGCAGCTCTCAGCAGGTCAGCCAGCCTCTCGCCTCTCCCACGAAACCCAAGTCAGCACACACAAGCAAAAAGCAAATGGGGAAATTGAGCTCCTGACGTTTACTAACAATGAGAAGTAGAAGGAGAGCCCACTTCCTGCTTCCTTCTAGCGAGTCCACTCTGTTTAACAAACATGGCCCTTGTCCCAAGTGAGACAGGCAAGGAGGCGGCAGGTAGAGAGACGCCAGGAGAGGCTTGGTGTTGAGCCCACCTGGTAGGGATGAAAATCACATGTGCCAAGTCTGGGAACAGTGGTGTGAGGACATCTCTGAAGCCAGCAGCCCCTCTGGGCATTTAGGGAAAACTACACAGACTAGGGCTGCCTAGAAAGCATGGTTGGACCAGCATTGGCTGCGATGACACTAGAGTCGCTCCCGTGATGCCTGGGGAGCCTTACCTACCCTAAGCCTGAGCTTTAGACTTTCTCCCCACTACCACATGCACTGACCCTTCCTATGGTGCACTGTCTTTCTCCCCCCTTGTGTGTCCTTCCTTATTTATCCTCTCTTTGATCCCACTTCCCCCAGGAAGTATTCCCAAGCCATCTCCGTTCAGAAGGTTCTCCTGTGTTCTCTTCCGAGACACACTACATCTGGACTTTACCAGCTTGTGAGCCCCTGGACCGGCAACAGTGTGGGGCCCCACTAACAGCTGCCCCGCTACCGACGCCCAGCAGTGAATGAAATCCAGTGCGCGAGAACCCCAGGTGGGTGGCGCAGGCCCACGCTTCACCCTGTGCAAAGCCCAGAGCTGTCCCAAGAGATTAGCCCAACTTGTGGAGTTTTTGAATTCTGCAACTGTCTCTCCTGAACTTTGGACAAAAACAAAACAAAATAGCACAATGCAACACCCTGAGTTGACAACACCCTGTGTCTGTTGTCATTAGGGCCCTGCTTCCCTCCCCTCTAGGGAGTCCCTTCCTTGCTCTGCCTCAGTGAGTGAGGCACTGCTTTGCTGTCTCCACCCCCTAAGGCATCCCTCTCTTCCAGCACCAGCTAGCTGTGTGTGTGTGTGTGGGGGGGGTTCCCCACACATGATTCTCTCTTAAGAAGAGCCCTTCATGAGCTGTCTCTCCATCTCAGTACCATCCAGAGTGGGTCTACTCGAGTGCTATCATTATTAGCCAGCGCTTGGCAATGCATTTTTAATCCTCTTGCTTGGTCCTGCAACAGCGCTGGGAGTGAAAATTCACCTGTCCGTTCAACAAGGAGGGGTAGATAGGGCAGTTAGGAATACTGAACTAGGACGGCAAGCTAAGTCTCGGAGGTCACAGGCAACAAGAGAGATGTGGCCTTGCAAACAGAAAACACTAACCTCCAGCAACCCCAGCATCAGCCTCAAGTTCACCTGGACGAGCGAAAGCCAGGACATTAACACAAAGATGTAACTGTGTCCCCAGCAGGGCGGCTCACAATGCCAGAGGTGGGAACGCCTCAAGTGTCCCCTCTCAGACGATTAAATAGAAAGAAAGCAGTCCATCTGCACAATCAAACGCCAATTAGCCCTCAGAGTAAGGAAGCCTGAAACGCCACGTGCATGGCCCCTGAAGACAGAAGCCAGGCATGAAGGGACAAACTAGGTGCCTAGGAGTCATATCCACAGACAGAGCCTCACATCCCTAGCCCTTAGCCCCATCCCTGGCTGTTGGGGATTTGAGGTGCTGGGTCTAGTTCCAATTTGAGAATGTGAGAAGCTCCCAAGATGCACGTGGATGAGGCTGCGGTACTGAGCTGTAAGGCTTCGCCGTGGTTAAGATGGCAAATTAAAGATAAATAAAAACATGCTGACGGAAGGAAGGGACTCTGCAATTAAGGGAAGGAGCTGGGGAGGATGAGGAGCTGAAGCCAGGTGCAGAGACTGGGAACTTGCCCAGCGGAAGGGACATCTGAGCCAAGTCTCTGGAAGGGACTGGAGGGAGAGACAGGGGTGGGGAGGGAGGGGCCCAAAAGCAGAGGCAGGAGCTCAAAGAGCAGCAGCTAGGAGAACTTCCCACCAGACCATGGACACTGAAGCTCCCTTGGGGGGGGGGAAGTGTTCAGAGATCATTTGGGGAGCTGTGCTGCTGCTGGTCACTGCTGGCTTCAAGGACACCGAGGTCACTGTACACACAACTCAATGGCATCATTCTGGTGTCACCATTCTTCCTCAGAATGGCCCAGTGCTGAGTCAATTTTCTCTAGCTACCGATCGTTTGGCTACGGGCGCCATCACTGTAGCGAAGCCCTTATGCAGCCTCCCGTGGTTATCCCATGTGGGATTCCCAGCCACAGAACGAGAACGCAGGGGTCAGAAGTATCCCTGTGACCACGTATGCTCTGCTACGGTTTTGTGGTAGGCGTGCTTGCAAAAATAATCAAACAAAACCTCCAAGTCGGGCACGGTGGTGGAACCCCGTTGGCAAGTAATCTCGGCGCTTGGGAGTGTGGGGCGGGAGAATCAATAATTCTTCCAGTCCTGCCTGGGCCACATAGCGAGGCCCTGTCTCAAGAAACCACAACCAACTAAGCAACCAGACAAACAGAAGAAACACGCAAACGAAGAGCAAAACAAAGCCCTCCTCTTTCTTAGCCCCCGACCAAACCCCTGTTGGGCATCCTGTGATTTACTCTAAACTAAGGTGCAACGTGATGCTGAGTGCATGGCACTGGAAGAAAGAGCAGAATTACGGTTTCTGGCCTGGGTTTGTGTTCCCACAGAACTTATTCTCTGAGTAGGTATCAAGTCCTTGGGGGGAGGAAGTAAATACTCGGAGCCACTACACTGGGGCTTGGTGAACATCAGTGGGGAAGGGCACAGGTGGGAGCTATAAGCGTGTTACCTACCCATTGCTTCTAATCAGACGAATGAGGTTCTTATACTTGAAGAACCAGAAGCCAGCGAGTTCAGCAACTCAGCGCTCGGCTGCTTGGTGATGGGGCAGGGACCACAGGAAGCACCTGTAAGGTTTCCCTGTGACACTGGCCACTGGTAGCCATTCTACCAATGTTTCTGAATTCGTTTGCTTTCAGATATGAGCCACAAAGGGTACGGTTGAGCTAATAAAGCTGATCCCTGTGTGTATAGCCTCTCTCTCTCTCTCTCTCTCTCTCTCTCTCTCTCTCTCTCTCTCTCTCTCTCTCTCTCTCTCTCTCTCTCTCGCAGTCCTAAACGCTACCAAAGGTGTCTGGTACCTGAGCCTGAACCACAAGTAGCCAGGCTGGTCAGCCAGGGTCCCCACCCATGATGCAACAATATAGCGCAAATGGTGGGTTCATTATTAATGTGCACATCTCGGCATCTGGGGAGAGAGATAAATAAAGTATGATGGTGACAGAAACCACTACTCCTCCTGTAGAGAAATTTCTAAGGTGCTTCCTATGGGAGGGAACCTATGGTAAGCATCTACCACGCATATTCTCTGCTAATAATTTCAAATTTGGACTTCAGAACATGCTGGCTGTGGACAGGGACTGATATTTCTAATTTGCTGTTTTTCATATGTGTATATAGTTTATGGTAATCATTTGGCCAGAGTCACCCTCTCTGCGATGATGATGATGATGATGATGATTATTATTATTATTATTTGCTTGTTTTGTGTCCCTCCACTTTTTTCCTTTTTTAAAGACATAGTCTAGTCTCGCTCTGTAACCGCAGCTGACCTTAAAGACATGGCAATCCTCCTGCTTCAGCCTTCTGAATGCTGGGATTACAGAGGTAATCACTATGTATTTCCATTTCACAGATTTAAAGTGATAACCCCCCGCCAAATTCTCAGGCTGGTGGAGGAAACAGGTGTTAAGAAGTAAAGGTTGATGTTTGAACCCATGCAGGGTGCACACTGCTCCAAACACTCCTAGACACATTATGCGAATACTTCACTATACTCCTGGAACCCAGGAATCAAAGCCTCTGTTTGACTGTGGAACACCTCTGCCCCACACAGCCTGGGTCCCTTCGGAGCCTGTGCTTGCAAACAGCTGAGGCATCCCGCCTGACCTGCTGGAGCTTTGGAAAGCCTGGTGTGGTGCTTTGGAAAGCTTTCCATGGTGCTGAAGCATGACAACTCCCTGTCACAGGCAATCCCCGAGCTTAGAGAGGTTTTCTCCACACTCTGTGGGGTGTTAAGATTTCCCCTGAAAACCTTCCAGAAAAGGAGTGAATCTCATGAGTCAGGCGGTCCTCTCCAGCTACCCACAGTCATTTGGTACCTTCCAAAGGGCTTCCCGGGAGCTGGGATGACTCGCCATTTAGACCAGTCTACTTGCAATAAGGCTTGCCTGCCTGCCATCTTCTGTTTCTCAGAGTCCCCCCTGTGGCCACCCATCCTTCTTGGGGAAAAAAGCTGGACTCCCTGTAACCCAGCACAACATACAAGTCTCTTATGCCTCGTTCCCCCCTCCCCTGTTCAGCATTCGTGCCTTCATGAGTCTGCACACATGCATGTGCTCACGTGTGCAATCCCAACAATCTGCTACTCCGTCTTCTTCATCTTCCTAGTTAGCACCCACCCATCTTCTAGCGGGACAAAGAAATGAAGCAAGAGAAGGGTCTCTACAAACATCAACCAACGAATTGAATACTAAGTAAGAATGAATGACTAACAGCAGTGGTCAACAGGAGCCTCGGCTTGGTCGTTCCGCGACCAGCACGGGTGACAGGTGTGAATCGCTCACAGGAGTGAGTATGCTCCAATTCAAATTCAACACAGTGTAGCTAGCAGGTGCAAGATGGATTTTCTATTAGGCAATGTGGTTACAGTCACTAAGTGGGGACAGACAGAGGAGGGTGGGTTGGTTTTCTGGGGTGCAGTAGACCCAAAGTGTTGTCTCAGATCCCCTATCTCTAGGAGATGGGTGGGTGCTTACGAGGAAGATGAGGTGGAAGGCGCTGCAGGCAGAGTGGAGTGAGCTAAGGCAGGAAGCAGCACTTTATTTGGACATGGTACTGTCTGTCCCTTGCCCCAAACAAACACGACCCGGAAGATGGTTTCCATCTCGTGTACCAGCTCTGGGGTAAAGGC
The DNA here is from genome assembly GCA_030556225.1 of Cricetiscus sungorus. Classification (NCBI taxonomy): domain Eukaryota; kingdom Metazoa; phylum Chordata; class Mammalia; order Rodentia; family Cricetidae; genus Cricetiscus; species Cricetiscus sungorus. Next base: position 46,412,924 of record JANBXA010000366.1, read on the forward strand.
CCTACTAGAGCTCAAGTCAACTAGCAAATTTTCACAGATATAAATTGTAATAACGGACAGACCTCTGTAAATGACTAGCAAGCCTCTTACTTGACTTTCTAATTTGTATCACAACCTTTCTAAACATTGATGCCATTTTCTCATCTTGTTAAGTACTCTGGCATCTTAGCAGAGTTCCCCTTGCTGTCTGGGGAGAGGTCTGCAATGGGTTCACTACAGCAAGCCCTGTTGTTAGGAACATCGTAGAGCGTCACAGAGAAGAAACAGAGACGGTGAAAGGGATGGAGGGTAGGAAGGTGCTCGCTATCAGTTTGCTCAAGAAATGTGGCCATCTCAACAGTTCCTCTGCATAGTGTGGCTGGCAGGAATGCCATGGCAGAAGGGGAGGCTAGACATGACACCTAGACGGAGCTCAAAGCACAGCACTAAGGGCGGCTAAGCCCCAGCTGACTATTATAGACAAGCCAGGTGACCTGTGAGCAGGTGAAATAGCCTCGTTCTTCTCATTGGTGGCCAAGGAGAAAACTACATGAGAAAGCTACTACAAAAATCAACTGCTCTATCCTGCCTCTAGCAGCAGTATTTGTCCTTGTCATTTCAATATCTGGTATGACCTCTATCTGAGAACTGAATGGATTTTTTTCAGCTACACATTAACTCGCTATTAGAGCACTTGCAGGAATGGCACAGTCATCTCTCTGTCTCTGTCTCTGTCTGTCTGTCTGTCTGTCTGTTCTCTCTCTCTCTCTCTCTCTCTCTCTCTCTCTCTCTCTGTCCTAAATCAATTAAGCAATCTAGATACATGAATCTGATATGTATCTGGCATCCAGTGAGTGCTAAGAGCACACAAACTATGTGCATGTCCTACGTGCATGTCCTATGTGCATGTCCTACATGCATGTCCTATGTGCATGTCCTATGTGCATGTCCTACGTGCATGTCTTACGTGCATGTCCAACACATGCCCAGTCACGTAAACACAGTGCACACCGGTTCACGGGTACACAGAGGCTTGTCATGGTGTGCATGGAATGCCCTTTCATACATTCTCCAGCTGGCCAGACCTGAAGTCTACACTGTCCATGTGTCGGCCCTCATTCTAAGGTACATACAGCCATCATATTTAGATGGGTGGGGGCTGGCAACCCAATCTGTGTCCATGACACTGCATTCCCCTACCCATCAAGGGTCAAACAGCGGGGGTGATTTAACTGAATATCCAGCCAGGTTTCCTTTCAGCTACCAAGCTGTTGTGCTGTGCTCTGCTGTGCTAAGATGAAAGACCCCTGAACCAAGTTATTACAAACAGCTCTGACAGCTGAATTCCCTGGAGGCACCTACCAAATGATTCCCTGCATTTCACTTATGATGATCAAGGTATCAACTATACTGATGACAGGGGTTGTTTGTATTAGAATTCATTTAGATAAAACTATTTCTCCAAGCATGACTGACTATTACCCCCCGCCCAAATGCATACTGGGTCTTAAAAGAGTCTTATTTAAAGAAGGTTAGTGTCCTTCCACCCGTTCAGCTGAACCCTAAACACATGCCTGTGCGAGTTTTATACACCTTCCCTTTTTCACAACACATGCCATGGAATAAGCCCCTCACTCCACCTACAAGGCTCCTCTGCATCTCACTGAGCTACAACTAACTCCACTTTGGCTTCATACAGCTGCATCCACATTCGCCACTGCCACTCAGAGGGCGGCTCAAGCCCTGTAGCGATTGGCAGCCGTTAGGGCCTGTCACTATCGCGAGTGGCGACACTCAAAAGAAACATGGGATCCAAGGTCGGGACCACCAGTGGCCCCAATAAGACCTTTGCCCACTCAGAATCGATACTTCATTAAGTGGGGCCACCCAAGTGTGACGGGGCTGAGGAAATGCCAGCCCTGTGGTCCACATCGTGCCACGGCATTTGCAACAGCCTGTGGTTGAAACTCCAGTACACATTACGCGCCTCTCTGCCCCCAGTGGGTGGTGGGACACTGAAAAGGATAGGATTCTCCAGCAGATGTCCAGCTTGCTGCTGATCTCCAGGCCTCGTGCCTCCTGCCTCTCTTCTTCTAGCTGCTTCAGATTTGCCGAGTGTCCCTTCTCTCCGGGGGACTCTGGGACACTTTCAAAGTTGAACTTGTCCACTTGAACAGCCATTCTGAGAGAAGAAAGAAAACAGTGGAGAATTAATCAGCAGGGCGATTTCTTCCCAGGGCTGCTGGAGAGTCAGCATATGCCAGCATGAGACAGCCTGATGAACCATTATCGCTAGTAATTCCTAACAGATTCATTCCCAGAAAATGAAATAATCACTCCCAAGGTGGCCCTGACTGCAGAGCTGGCTCAACACACAGTTCCGAAAGAGCTACAGCCATAGATTTAGGCTTCTGAGAAGCCTTGCCTCACCCCAGGCATACGCTTGCTCTCCACAGAGGGGTGTGGCAGATAGGACCTAGACTGTAGCTCAGACAGTGCTCTGGGCCATGACGTAAACTCCTTTCTGAACATCCACAGGCATGGATGGACCCTGGGGACTTCGCTCTGCACTCTAAACTCTGCCTGACATGACTCCACAGTGCAGCCAAACAGGCTCAAGGGCTGACCCACATACCCTGCTCACCGTTGCCACCGCCCTTATTTTCCCCCTGTGGCTTCCCAGCCACAGATTTGGGGTCCTCCATTCAGCTCTGTGATCAAAATCACCTTTCCTCAAAAAAAAAAAAAAAAAAAAAAAAAACCAACAACAAAAACCACTCTCATTGCTTACTGGGCCCTCTGACCTTCTACGCGTTTCTAGAATGGAGAAGGCTCTCTCTGCCTTACTCTTAGTTCTGGAAGGTTCTACGCCATGGAATGGTTGAGCACTTCTCAATCCTGAAGCAGGAGCTGGAAAGCCCCTCCCCAGCTCAACTCAGCCACAGCAGCCTATGCTCTCTTCTCTCCTGCAGCATTCCATTGATGTCCGCCCGTGCATTTATCATGAGCTTAAAGATTTATCTCTGAGCTAGTTAATCGCATCTCAATTCTACTATAATTTAGCTCTACAGGGGCAGAGATGCACTTGGCCTGGGTGGCCAGGATCCCCGGGTATAGAATAATGTCCAGGACACATCAGTGATTGAGTGAATAACCAGCAAGATGGATGAAGGGGCAGATTAAAAGCCTCTCCAGGTGCCACAAGTCAACAGTCTTTCTTCTCCATTGTGTCTGTACTCTGGCTAATACCCTGACCTGTCAAATGTCCCCACTATGGAGCAGGAGTTAGTTACCCGTTAGTTACCCGATGTCTAAAACTTCACCTCTTGGCCTGACTGTGCCTGTACAGGCTACTCACTAAAGGTACTTTTTGTGGACGTTAGGAGAGAGGCAGAGAGGAAGGAGGCTTCTAAGGACTCAGAATGAACTAGCTGATGGGTAAAGGTGGAGGCTGAAGGTATTGTTGGACTCTTGAGTGGTCATATTTGTCAACAAAACCACATCCCCTATGGTGCTTTTCCAGATGTATGTCACACCCACTGATGTCGTCTCAAGACCTCTGCTGGCTCCAGCTGGGCCTGCTAAAGGGTCAATGAATCTGTGGTACTAGGTTCAGAGCCTGGCCTGGAAGGCTGGTGGCCCAGGGCTGAAGGTGCCTCTGGGGAAACGGGGTTCATGCAGATAGCAAGAATAGTTCCTTATAGTTAAATATACTTTTATGTTTTATTTTCTAAGAAGTTTGTCATAAACTCTTGGAAAACAGAAAAGCACAAAAAGGGACAAAACTAAAGACCAAGAATATAAGATCTCAGCTGGGTGTTGGTGGTGCACGTCTCTAACCCCAGCACTCGGGAGGCAGAGGCAGGTGGATCTCTGAGGACAGCCTGGTTTACAGAGCTAGTTCCAGGACAGAAACCCTGTCTCCATCTTAAAAGCTATACTTTAGTTTCATAATCTCTTCCTGAAGTATTTGTATTTTAATGTGATTAAAATTTTTCCTGCATATCTTGGTAATTCAGAGGAGTGACTGTGTCGACAAGACATGTGCATGTCTGTAAGTAATCACAGTCTCTAGAGAATTCTACGGATATATACCATCAAAAATTAGTTCACATAACTAGGTATGTTTTGGGTCTGAATTCCCAACTCTCAGAAGGCTGGAGCAAGGCTTCTGTGACTTCAAGGCTAGCCTGAAGTACAGAGCAGGTTCAAGGACACCACAGGCTATGTAGTAAGACTATCTTTTTAAAAAATATGTGGGGTTGATGATGGCAGTATTATTGACCAGGTAAAAGAATTTAAAAGCATTTGCTGCATGAATATGATGACCTGAGTTTGAATCGTGGATCCCATGGTGAAAGGAAAAAAAAAAAATAAAAAAAAAAAACAAAAAACAAAAAACTGACTTCCAAAAGTGGTCCTTACCTCCACAGGTATGCAGGGTATGCATCTCTGCCCACACACACATCACACAAACACTACACAAACAAATAAGTATGTATATCTCACTGGCACAGCATTTACTTAGCATGCACAAGGTCTTGGTTTTGGTCCCTAGAACCAAAAGTTTCAAAAGTTTACAAAATATGGCATAAGAATTGTAATACACAAAAGCAAAACAAAAGAACCGTAATACTCTCTCATACTTCCTATTTTTTAAAAAGTACATATACAAAGAACTTAAGAAACTAGAAATCAAACTACAAAATAATCAAATTTTTAAAAAATAGGGCACAGATCTAAACAGAGAATTCTCAACAGAAGAAACTCAAATGGTCAACATCCTTAGCCATCAGGGAAATGCAAATCAAAACCACTCTGAGATTCCATCTTTCACCAATGAGAATGGCTAAAATCAACAACACCAATGACAGCTTATGCTGGAGAAGATGTAGAAAGAGGGGAACACTCCTCCTTACTGGTGGGAGTGCAAACTTGCACTGTAGCTGTGGAAATCAGTATGGTGATTTCAAAGAAAATTAGGGATCAACCTACCTTAAGACCCTACAATACAGCTGTTGGGCATATACCCAAAGGATGCACATTCACACCACAAGGACATTTGCTCAACTACGTTCACAGCAACTTTATTTGTAATAGCCAGATCATGGAAACAGCCTAGAGGCCCCTCAAGTGCAGAATGGACAAAGAGAATGTGGTACATTTACACAATGGAGTACTACTCAGTGGTAAGAAACAATGACATACTAAAATTCACAGGCAAATGGACAGAAGTAGAAAAAACAAAACAAAACAACAACAACAACAAAAACACCCTGAGTGAGGTAACCCAGACCCAGAAAGACAAATATAGCATGTACTCACTCCTAAATGGATATCAGATATAAAGCAAAAAGATACCCAGCCTACAATCCACAACCCTAAAGAAGCTAGAACCCTCTTCTAGAAACAGATGGAAGTAGATGCAGAAATCCACAACTAACCACTGGGCCAAGCTCCTGGAGTACAATGGAAGTGAGGGAGGAGTGATAATATGAACAAAGGAGTCAAGACCATGACAGGGAAAGCCAGAGCATCAGCAGACCTGAGCTAGTGAGAGATCACTGACTCAGGTGTGACAAATGGGGAACCTGCATACGACCGAACTAGACTCCCTTAATATAGGTGACAATGGTGTGACTGGGACAATATGTGAGGCCACTGGCAGTGGGTCCAAGATCTAACACTAATGCACACACTGACTTAGTGGAGCCCATTCTGTATGGAGAGATCCCTTGCCCAGCCTAGACACAGGGCTGTGGGGTTGGAGAGGTGCCTTGGTCCTGCCTCAATGAGATGATGGGACAGACTCAGTAGCCTTCCTAGAGGAGCAGATGGGAGGCGGGAGGGTCAGGGGGAAGGGGAGAAGAGGGGAAACTGGGAGTGGAGCATAATAAATAAATAAATAAATATTTAAAGTGCTATTGTTGAGGTGTCCTGGCAGCTCTCTGTTATTGTCTTGTCCTCACTAAGAACCTGGATGACTTTGAGAAGTGTTAAGTTGCTAAGCCAACTCTGCACACCCGGAAGGCCTGAGCGGTCCCCTGCATGTCTATCCCCGCCCCGCCCTGCCCCGCCCCTCATGACCTGCCCTTGGTCATTAGAGGGGTCTCTTTCGTAGACTCACTGTTCAGTGCTAGCTCCAGTCACAAAGTGTGAAAGTCACCAGCACAGAGATCCAGAATGCGCCTCTCGACACGGGTCAGCCCTTATCTAAAACTTGCACGCTTCTATTCTGTATTAGAGCAACAGCATACTCTGGGTCTCCTGTGGCTGGCGTCTGACGCTGCTCCCACCAAGCCTCCTGATAAGTATGAGGACGAGGAGGTGGGAGCAGCTCTGCTTGCCACTACCACATATTCACACACACACACACACACACACACACACACACATACACAAGGAAGCAGCTTTCCTATTGGGCCAGGGCCACTGGCTTGCAGCACGTTAGGGTCCCAAACCAACAGAGACAGAACAACATGGCACATGGCCTTGCTCCCAACAGTCCTTGTGGTACAGCAGAGAGAGGATGGGTCAGGAGTTCCAGCGTGCAGGAAGGGACACCACAGGTGTTCCTCATGGGTGGAGGGCTCTATATAAGGGAAGCCGGGCGTCTGGGGGTCACATAGAATCTGGTCACCAGAGGCAGCCGCACAATTGTCCTCACACCTTGGACCACCCACACTGCAGGATCTGGGAGCATTCATTTCTCTTACTTGCTGTAGCTGGTGCTCAAAAACATTATAGCTGTTGTTTTGCCTGGGGGGGGGGGGATGTTTTGAAATGGATTTCAGTGATGGCCAGCACAGCTCTCTGGATGCCTTGGAATGCTGTACAATTCAGGCAGATGGATGGTATGCTTTGTCAACAGAGCTTTTATAAGAAATTATGGCTGAATGGGGGTGGGGGATGGGAGGGGAGGGTGGTCAGGGTGCATGTGAGGAGGGAGGGAGGGAGGGAGGGAGGGAGGGAGGGAGGGAGGGGGGAGAGGCAACTGGGATCGACGTGTAAAATAAAAAAAATAAAAGAAATTATGGCTGTTACGGGAACTTGAGCTAATGATGAGATGGGCTAGCCAAAATATGGTTTGTATAGTATAAAATGCCACACAAATGCTATTGGGCCCGCTACTGTCCCTCACTGTCCTGCAGTCATAGATGTCATTCCACTTATGACATGTCAAGTGTTTGCTTCCTACTACATTCACCCTTCTCTAGGGCAAAGCTGTTTTCTTAAACTCAGTGCTACCAGAGCCAAGCACAAAGCAGGCACTGGACAAAGACAGTTCAAGGAGCAGCTGGCTACACCATCACAACCGTCATGGACCCCAGGCCTGGCATGAGTGACGCCAGGGTTTCTACCATCACCAGAAAACCTCCCTGCACTCCCCAGAGTGGTGTTCCTGAACAGAACTTGGTGGCTTTCTCCAGCCTGCTTAAAGATTCTGCAGACGTCAGTGTGGAGATTAAAATGTCAGAAGGACTCTTGGCAGGTTTTCTGTCGCAACCAGGATGTCTGAAAATGCCTGGGTCTGCTTGAAATTCATGGAGACTCTGGACAGGTCACTGGTCTATACCAGCTTCCTGCGGAGTCATTTTGCCTAAGTGAGACCAGGCCAGGGTGTGTGTAGCTCGGCAGAGACGTCCCTCCAGCTTCAGGATGACTACAGAAGAACAACTGTTTGGAAGGCTGTCTGCCTTGTATGACTCAGGGGCCTGAGTGCCACCAAGCTTGGGTGGAAACACTTAGGTCAAGAAGTGCTTCCCAAGGGAGGTCAGAGGGACACCATGTATGGCGAGATCCAAGTAAGTTCTTACCTCCTCCCTCTGTTCCAGGGACACCCGGATGCTGTCTAGAGACTATGGGACTAACACTAGGACTAAATCTGTTTCCATGGCAAGAAGGCAACCTTACTCTGAGCCTCATGCTAACACAGAGAAGGGAGCAGCTGGAGTTGATTTAGCTGATAGCAGATAGAACTGGGACAAACATGGCGTATTATCTTCCCACACCAGACCCAAGAAGATCTAGAGAGAAAAGACCTACAGGGTTAGCTTATTCCCTAAGATGGTGCTGAAGAAAGAAGGCAAGCACGCTCCATGCTCTGAGAGCTGGCTTTAAGAGCCCCTGTTTCCCTTACCACATTAATGAGCAGCCGAAGAACCATGCCGTAGGAAAGGCCAGAACAAACCCCTGCAAGCTGTTAGGACTCCACGCCCATGCATGTCTTGATATTTATGTATCTACAATAACAAATGTATGCATAGTATGCAAAATCTGTACAGGTGCACATACTTAGGCATGCAAAATAAATAACATTAATGCAAAGAAGCCAAATGATCAACAGAATCAAATAGTTTTTTTTTTTTTTTCCTTTTCTTTTCCTAGAACAGGTATAGATGTTAAAACCACCATGGATCCCGCCATGTACCAACCCCAAAGATAGATGAAAACAGAACAAAGGATGAAAGAACCATAGGGCTCCCGCTGTCCACTCTCCGTGGAAATTATGAAAATCCCGTGAGTGGAAACAAATCTACCAAGCTTGCTAGGCTGCGTCAGAGCTCCCGTACAGAAGGCTTTCAGCACTAGGATGAAAATTCCGTTACATGCTACTGCTTAAGTACGGGTCCTAATGAATCAGTACTGCATCAGCAGGGCACAGAACAGACTTGGACAAGGAAAGGGCTGCCGGAAAGCTCACCGCCTATGCTGTGTGTGTCCTGCCCCAGAACGACTATTCCCAACCCCAACCTGATCAGTTCCCACCATCCTATCATTGCATTCTCATACCACCCCACAGGTCTACGTAGTGTGTGTTCACAGGAGCAGTAGCATACAGCGGGCCGTTAGAGATCCGAAGAGGTGGTCATGCTCCTATGCCCAGCAGGGCAAAGCCTCCCTGTGACACTTGGCTGTGCCCTGACAGTATCACAGGCCAAGGGTCCACTTGGTCCCTAGAGTTGAGCCCAGATGTGCATGGGCCATCACGGGTTACCACTGCCATGATCCCTGTGACCCATAGAAATCTCCTGGGTCACATATCCATTTAAGATGTGAGTCTTAAATGACACACATACCGAAATGGAGATGGCCAGGCTGCGTTGAAACCGTGTGTTCTTTTATTATTGTTGTTCTTATTGAGAGCTCTATTATTGAGAGCTCCTTTTGGAAGGTCTGGGTGTGCCCTGCTGTTGGTACTCCGGCACATGCTCTCATGGGCACCCTCCCAATTAAACATAATCACCATCCCAAGTCTGCTTCTCTCCAGAAACCCTCCCCTTTGGCCTGCGCCTGCCCCTGCCCCTGCCCCTGCCCCTGCCCCTGCCCTCCAGTCAGCTGGGAGCCAGTACTCATGCTGGTCTGATCATTCACCTTCACCTAAAAGCCTGATCAGGTGCCAGATGTGTGCACCGGGCCCTGCTGTCTCTCACCGTTGCGGGCCTGTTCCCCATCCACCCCCTTCCTCCCCAGGCCTGGAACAGGCCTCAGCTTCCTCCCCTGCAGCCTCCAGTGAAGAACTCTCTGGGAACCCTAAGCTCTGGCCTACCCCCTTGCCAGCCTTCTTTACACAGCAACTATTAATTTCCCTTCGGCAGGACTTGAGTCACACGCATGATCAGCTGGCCTGGGCTGGGCCTGGGGTCAGGGAGATAGAGTAAGAGAAGGGGGCACGTACTCCAAAGGGCCTGGGCAAAGACCAGTCTGGAGTACTTGCCGAGGCCCATTTTCAACCAAAATATCCCCAGCCTTGAGACGCTCAGAGGGATCCACAAACTGGAAACTGCCTAATTAGCATGTGTATAAGATAGCATCCTCATTACCATCAACAAATGGCGTAAATACCAAATATTTTTATAGGATATAGATAAGTAGTAACACGATACAGATTTAGAAAGTAAAAATTCTGAACACATAACCAGAAAGTCAAAATTCATTTTGAGAAGCATGGCGCAAGGGAAAATTTAGAATGAGAAGACACACTGAGAGGAGATCCCATTACGGCAGAGATACACTGACTCTTTCTATGGACCAGGCACATTCACCACCCACCCCAGAGCTTGGGACAGCCCATCAGACAGTACTCAGCTCTCTGAGCTGCTGGGTGGCAGGCGTTGTCGTGGAGGAAAACTAGGCTCCACAGGACCACATTGCTACCAAGGAACATGGCGGACGGAGGCAAGCTTCCTGCAGTGATGACTGGACTCCCGGATCCCATGAGTGGCAGGTTGGAGGGGAGGAGTTAGAACTAGAAGCTGGCAGGAGGAGCCCACGCTGAGCCCTTTCAACTGTGTTAGAAGTGAGCGGTTGTAGCTATGGCCACCGAAGGGTCTAAACAGGACCAGATCCTCCTTTTGGAGTTTAGGGGAGTGGCTGGCTCTGGAGCTAACTCACAGCAGAATCAGGAAGCAGTGCATGGCTGTGGCCCTGATCCCTTGATCTGAGGTAGACCGTGAGGTTTGACCTCAAGGTAGAGCTACAGAGAAGTGGAGTCCATGTGGGACGTTCGGGCTTGACCTCGGCCGGAGGGGCTGGCAATGATGAATCAGGAGTGGACTGAGTAGGTGTGGCCCCCACAGACTCATGTGTGTGAATGCTTGGCTCCTAGGCAGTGGCTCCATTGGGAGGTGTGGTCTTCTTGGAGGAGGCGTGTCACCGTGGGGGCGGGCTTTGAGGTCTCCTATGCTCAGGCTCCACCCACTGTGGTTCACAGTCTTCCTTCATTGCCTGTGGATCAAGATGTGGGACTCTCAGGTCCCTCTCCAACACGGCGTCTGCCTACATGCCGCCACACTTCCTGACATGAAGATAATGGACTAAGCCTCTGAAGTGCAAGCCAGCCCCAATGTTTTCCTTATAAGAGCTGGGCGGTCATGGTGCCTCATCACAGAAACAGAAGGGCCTGAGACAGTAAGATACTCTAGAGTGGTCCCTGGGAGTACCAGAGCCACAAAGACATCTGGCCCGCTCTCCCGAGTCTAGACTCCACACCCCTGTCTGTGTACTCTGCACAAACTCTCCAGACAGCAACTCTTGCCTCTTGCACACTGACTGTGCCAGTGTTCCCACACTGGCATCGCCCCCCAAACCCTTGCTCCTACTATGCCATGCTCTGGTCCTACTTTCCCCTGCCTAGCTTGTACATAATACTTCCTTCTCACCGGGCTCGCATCAACTCTCATAAAGCCCACAGGCAAGGGCAGCATTATGCAGACAAGGGCATGATTTAGTCACCTGATGCAATACTTTCCTGCTGACATGAGCTGGACCTGCAGATGGACCACGAAGGTGCCATCATGCGTACATGGGGCAAGTGGGGTTGAGGAAAGGCTCTAATTCTGTATGCAAGTCTGCAGACTTCACACTGGAGCCAGAAAAGGCAGACTCAACCCAACAGAGCTGACAACAGAGCTGGAGTTGACTCCCAGACTCTACAGAAACGTTGGGTTTTCCTCTGAGTTACACAGTGGACAGGCCCCCAACCAGCCTGGCAGAGACCGGGAGAACTAGACTGAGATTCATGCCACACATAGCAACACCACAGCAGAGCCCAGAACGGGAAGACTCCATGACAAACAGTGGACAGGAGCAGAGACAACGCATGCGGGGAAGGTAAGCACATGAGGCAAGAAGCAAGAACAGAGGGGCCTCAGCCAAACTCCAGACTTCTGTCTTCAAAAGCAAGTCAGGGACTGAGAGACGCACATGTGACTACATGAAGAACTCCACGGGTCTTGTGGGCACTACTGTCCACCCACATGGTATAACTTCCATATATGTCATATGTATGTATGTATGCATGCTATACATGCATGTTATATATGTATGTGGATGCACTTACATGTGTTGTATATAATTTTAAGGAGATACAAACAACATGATTTCTGGAGGCTTTATCAAATAACCTTGATGTTATGTCCCTCGTTCTCCCTCTCCTTTTGTATTGATCTCCCTACTTCCTCCCCATTTGGAGCCCACTCCTCTTCAATCGAGGCCGTACAGTTCCCCAGGGTGTTCAAGGGAGGCCAGGGATGAGCAGGTGGAGTAGGGCAAAGTCTCCACGAGCTGCCCTGTCTACCTTCCCACCTGGCCCATTCTGCTTTCAACTCTTCAGTCTCCTCTGGAGCATAGAAGACTGACTGCTCGTCTGTAAAAGTGGGTGGCCATCCTCCCTGTGGTTCAGGGCTCCTCTAGCTCTGCAGCATACTGAGCAACACGCAATGCTACCGTGACCATGCCGGACTCTGCTGCTGAGGACAGACCAGCCACTCTCTAAGCCTCTCTAGCATGCACAGAGAACCAGAAGGTTCTCAGCACCATGAATGGCCCATAGCAGGTGTTGGCCAACGCTCACAGCTATCATTTCCAGGATCTCTGGGAGACCTCAGAGGGTGAGGGGAGGAGATGACAGTTGGGAAGAGCCATGCTGTTTGAGCGTTGTGTGTGTCTGTACCTCTCCATTCTGACGGCAGAGAAGGGGCAGGCCTGTGCAGAGGGGCTGGAGCTGCAGCCAACGTGTAGTTGACACGGGCTGTGGAAATGCGTATGAAATGACTGTGGTGTAGATAGGATAGATGGTTGGTTGAGGATTACATGAGAAGACAAGGTAGTTAGCGACTAGGTCAAAGGCTTGGAAATGAATGGCTGCTTTGTATTTGATGCAGCACAGCCTTTCAAGGGAGCTGGCTGCATTCCTCATACTCCTTTTTCTCCAGCCGAAACTTTTTTAAAAAAGGAAAAAAAAAAGTGCCACCGGCAGATTAATATGCAAAGGTAATCTTCGTGACCCTTCAAATACAAAGCACTGGAAGGCCTGACTCTTGTCCTGCTACCTGCCAGGCTGCCTGACAGGCATCGGAAGGAGCTTCCGGGTCATTCCAATTACTTCTCCATAACCAGAGGCTATGAGGTTGGGAACTCATCCAACCTTGCCAGGCTGTTTTCCAATGTAACAAATGAGAACATTAATAAGAAAGTACTTCTGTTTATCAGGTGCCAGTCTTAAATTTGCCTCTAATCCCCACAACCAAGTTAGGAGGTAGCACTAACACCCCAATTCTACAGGGAAAATGGGGGGGCAGTGGCATTGTTCCTGCACAGTTTGACCCTAGGATGGATGGGTGCTCCTTCTGCAAGTCCTGTATACAGGAGAGAGCTACCAACTGGATACATTGCATTTCAGACACATGCAATCTTGCAGGACACCTAGCCATGTTGCCTCTTTGAACAAGTTAAATAAATGCATATCCCAAAGTCAGCCAAAGCTCAGGCCCGAGCTCTGAGTCTCTTGGGTCTCGAAAGTGTGCCTTCTCTTCTTACTACACACTACACAGGGCCTCCAGCCCAAGACAGGCCAGAGCTCGTGTCCGTACGCAGGTGAAGAAAAGAACGTGGCTCTCTGTCATTGTCCAGCCTGTCATGGTAAAACCAAGACTCTGATTGTCCTATCTCATCACAGTGTCGTTAAACACTATGAATTCTGTGCTGTAGAAGACAGCGGGAAACATGACTGCCACAGCGAGGGATGAAACCCATTCTACCCTGAAAACATATGACTCTGACAAATTACATTCTGGCAGCTGACGAAGGCCGGTCAGAGGAACCACGGTGAAAGCTGAGAATAAAAACCAGCCAGAGTTCCAGAGTTGTTTCACCATGATCCAAGCTAGAAAATGCTACTGGGGTGATTATGCGGGGTTTCCCCCTCTCTCCACAGAGAAACTGTCAAGAGTTTCACCATGATCCAAGCTAGAGAATGCTACTGGGGTGATTATGCGGGGTTTCCCCCTTCTCTCCACAGAGAGGTTTTCCCCCTTCTCTCCACAGAGAAACTGTCAAGAGTTTCACCATGATCCAAGCTAGAGAATGCTACTGGGGTGATTATGCGGGGTTTCCCCCTTCTCTCCACAGAGAGGTTTTCCCCCTTCTCTCCACAGAGAAACTGTCAAGAGTTGCGGCGGCAGTGAAGAGCAAGAACGCAAGTCAAACTGAGGAAGAGGGACAAAGAGCAGACGCATGTGAGACCCACGGCGCTTTCAAGTCAGACGCACAGTCCTTAGAAGGCCTGTTCGTGGCGGATGCAGCTCCCACGACGCCCGGGGTGGCCCGAGAGTCCCAGGACTGTGATACAGAGGACCTTCCACGCCATCACACCTCATTCAGCATAGCCACCACGGGACAGGACGCCCAGCTGCATGGCTTTGGCCAACAGGACGCACACTACGTTGGATGTCACTGAATCATTGTGCATTTGAGTCATGCCTCTCTGACATGCCACGAGGACAAGGAGGGGCTGGCCAGACTGACTCTTGGGATGAAACGGGCTTGTCAGGAAAGTTCCCGAGCCTTGGTCAAGGTTATGAGTGATGTGATGTCAACTTCTGCTTTCCTTCACTGACATTTAGGGAGAGCCCGTTTTTACTATGGCTTATGCTAACGAAAACCTAGAAGGTGTTTATTCTTGGAAGCCCCTGAACTCCTTATACACTTTCGGTATATAAGGGCTCGCTTCTCAAAACCTAGCACAAAGCTACACCTTCCAGAAGCATCTCCCTTTTCAACCCAGGATCCACGTTTCTCTGGTCAAGAACTTCTAGTCCCTCATTTGCCCACACACACCTGTCACTAGGCTCTGGCTCTGCGCCAGCGACTGAGGATGATCCTTCCTGACCAGGCTGAGTCTGTCCTGCTGTCAGGACACACCCAGGGAACAGTACTCTGGGTTGTACCTAGTCCTGTGCCTGTCTGGTCCATTTGTTCTGATTCAGGAAAGTCTGTAACCAAGATCCCTTCCAGTGTTTTAAGAATTATGGCCTGGCGGGAACACAAATACTTAGAACTACGAATGAGACCATGCGGTAGTTGTCCCGAGAACCACTCTATCGAGTGAGGATGGGTCTTTCCTGCAGAAATGACTGTGGGTTTCCTATGACCCTATGCACCACATGGCTTGAACAAAGCACAGGGGCCAGGTCCACGCCTTAGATTCTGGGTCAGAGCAGGACCGGGCCAGCCAGCGGGGGCCTCACTGAGATCATGGGGCCAGACTTATCCCTCCAGTGATGGTGCGACATTACTTTGTGACTTACCCTGCGTAGCCTACAGCAATAGTTAGGTCTTTCCTCCCTAAGATCAGAGCTGCCTTCACTTCAAAGATGGGCTCTGGGGTTTCTGCTTGCTGGTCAGCTTCTTTACCACTGGCCCCTGGCTTTGTCTTCTGATCTTGCTGCATCGGGTCTCAGGGAACAGGTTACACACCCCTGAGATCTAACTGGTATTCACAATTGGTTTGGAACTGAAAAGGAATCCAGTTCTACCTCCCTCTGTCGTATGAGCCTAGGTAACTGTACAGCCCACCTGAACTCTGACTCCTCCGTACCCTGGCAACAGTGACGACAGATGAGGATGCTGTAGATGAAGAAAGATGAGGGACAGAATAGAGATGACCTCTACCTCTCCCTGCACACAGTTAGGAGGTGCCATTACTGCTCTTGGGTTTTTTTGTTTTTGTTTTTCCATTGCTGTTCTTGTAAACGTACCTGATTTGATTGTGATGGCATTCCACCTACATTGCCCCAACCTTAGCTGATAGTAAGTTCTAGAATCCTACATGAGAAGTGGCGTTGAGCAGAAATCACTTCTGGAAACCATCCAAAAATCAAAATGGATTAGGCTCTGTCATGGCCTCCAACGATTCATTCAATAGGATGCACATATACTGACACCACTATTTTAAGGAAATGTGACTGAATCCCTTGCCTTCCGGTTCAGTGAGGGGTGGGGAAGGAGGGGAGGAAGAAAAGGAGTGGGGGAGAGGAGCACGGGAAGCAAGCAGTGGCAAGATGGCTAGAGCATACATAGGTGAGCAAGCTGCTCGCAGGGTGCCTATCAATAAACAATAGTGGCAATCACGAGGAACAGTCCGTGGCCACTCAAGCCAATTGTCACAGACAGTGATAAACCTGGACCCGATGACACCCGTGGCTCTTCTGGACCCCATGCTGCTGACTGGCCTCCAGTACTCATAGTCTAAAATCTCACACTTAACAATCAGCCCCTGCCTGAGTCATCACTTCTAACCAATTCCCTTCAATCCGTCCACGCACAGGAAGCTGCCTTCCACCAGCTGAGTAAATCCAAGGTAGTACCGATGACGGTGTGCAGCCTGCAGACCAGAGAAGGGACCCCTCTGCTGTTGGGAGCAGATACTCTAGGCCAGCTCCATTGGGCCTTTGCACTCAAGCTTTTAAGGGTCAGCATTCACCTGGACAAGGATGCAACTTTGCAGGTACAGCATGGTGACTGAAGGACGGATGGCATGACCTGAGCACACTGCCACTAAGGGGCCACTAGGGATGGCTCTGAGGTTCACTTTCCTCACCTAAGCATAGGAAGAACTGGATCAAATCAGAAGAGAAGGATGAGCAACAGAAGGCATCCCTGAAAAAAAAAATCTCTGCAATTCACCTCTGTGTGCCTTGTGGGTTCAAAGAAGAGAGCACGGAGGCAACAGAGAGATATCTGAGGTCATCATCTAGAACAGAGAGATATCTGAGGTCATCATCTAGACATCTAGCGCCTTCCATCCCAGAACTAGGAAGGGAATTCTGGGAGTGCAGCTGTTGAGAGGGATGGGGAATGGAAAAGCCTTGTGATGTCTCTATACAGGGAGGGCCTATTACTCCAGCCTGCCTTGCAGGGAACTAGGGACAGTCTTTCTGAAACCACGGATGGCCCCTTACTGTATTGGTCTCCATTTCCTTGTCCTTCAAAGAGCAAAAGAGAGACATCACATTCTGTGGAGAGTAATGAAAACAGTGGATCCCATGCCTAGCAGAGCAGCCTACCAGAGTCTGCCACAGGGCATGGGTGTGGTGTGGTATTTCTGTGCAAAGAGCCTATCCACATGACAACTGATCCAAGGCTACTCTCCTCAGCATTTATGTCTGTTTCAAGCTCAACCAACTTGCTGTATGACTCTGTCAAGCATTTAGTGATGACAGTGGATGACTTCATACATTGTCATATTCCAGTGCTTGGTAAGCTATTATATAACATACTTTCAAATCAACTACCTCCTTTTCCCAGCAAACTGACACACAGAGGAAACTGAGGCACACTGATGGCATATCAGCTATCTAGCATGACAACTTAGGTAGTAATTCAGTGCCAGGGGCTGGCTGTGACTTTTCTTGCTCTAGGCCCTGTGGTGGGAGAAATGGTACAATGCACGGAATGCCATGGTTGCTCAGGGATGGGACCTGGTGAGAAAGCTAGACACCCAAGTTCCCATACAGAGGCTTCCCAGGATCCCTGTCAACTGCTCTGTTGAGACAGAGTCTATCAGAGCAGAACACAGAAGGCCCACAGGCTCTGAGCCGAGATGAATAATCCCAAGTGTCTTCCAAGTCTCTGCCTGAGTAAGGACATTTATACCCTCAAAAGCGTCAGAGCCAACTCAACTGAAACACTAGGCTAGAAGCAGGAAGCTAAGGAAATAAATCCCCGAAACTAGGAGGCAGACACACACCTGCAGGGTTAGGGCAGACACATGTCTGCAGGGGTGGGGCTCACTCATGCACACCTGCAGGGTTAGGGCAGACATGCATCTGCAGGGGTGAGGCTCATTCAAACACACCTGCAGGGTTAGGGCAGACACATGACTGCAGGGGTGGGGCTCACTCATGCACACCTGCAGGGTTAGGGCAGACATGCATCTGCAGGGGTGGGGCTCACTCATGCACACCTGCAGGGTTAGGGCAGACACATGTCTGCAGGGGTGGGGCTCACTCATGCACACCTGCAGGGTTAGGGCAGACACATGTCTGCAGGGGTGGGGCTCACTCATGCACACCTGCAGGGTTAGGGCAGACATGCATCTGCATGGGTGGGGCTCACTCATGCACACCTGCAGGATTAGAGTAGACATGCATCTGCATGGGTGGGGCTCACTCATGCACACATGCAGGGTTAGGGCAGACATGCATCTGCAGGGGTGAGGCTCATTCAAACACACCTGCAGGGTTAGGGCAGACACATGACTGCAGGGGTGGGGCTCACTCATGCACACCTGCAGGGTTAGGGCAGACATGCATCTGCAGGGGTGGGGCTCACTCATGCACACCTGCAGGGTTAGGGCAGACACATGTCTGCAGGGGTGGGGCTCACTCATGCACACCTGCAGGGTTAGGGCAGACATGCATCTGCATGGGTGGGGTTCACTCATGCACACCTGCAGGATTAGAGTAGACATGCATCTGCATGGGTGGGGCTCACTCATGCACACATGCAGGGTTAGGGCAGACATGCATCTGCAGGGGTGGGGCTCACTCATGCACACATGCAGGATTACAGCAGACATGCATCTGCAGGGGTGGGGCTCACTCATGCACACATGCAGGATTACAGCAGACATGACCTGCAGGGATGAGGCTCACTCATGCACACCTGCAGGGTTAAGACAGACACATGTCTGCAGGGGTGGGGCTCACTCATGCACACCTGCAGGGTTAGGGCAGACACATGTCTGCAGGGGTGGGGCTCACTCATGCACACCTGCAGGATTACAGCAGACATGCATCTGCAGGGGTGGGGCTCACTCATGCACACCTGCAGGGTTAGGGCAGACATGCATCTGCAGGGGTGGGGCTCACTCATGCACACCTGCAGGGCTGAGGCAGATGAGAAGACAGAGCTGTGTATATGGGCCATATTGTTCAACTTGGATTTTCTCAGGTGAAGAGGGACTCCTGGAGCAATAGGAGAGGGCAGAAGCAGGCATGAGCAGGGGACAGATTTGGGGTGAGGAGGCACCTCAGTAAGGTGAGTTAGCAAGTGCAGGGTGGTGGGAAGAGGGTGAGGCCAGACCATACCTTACCACACCCTGACAAGGGCCTGTTTGCCCACCTCTTTCCATCTACCAGGCACTGGGAAACCATTTAGAGCCGTGCCTCTAAGGAAGTCAGATACGGGGGACAGTAGCTGCCAAAGGGCAGATCCAAACCACTTTACATAAACTAAGTGCTGTTAGATGCAGACATTGGTATGATGTGGATCTGGAGAGTGGCAGCTCTGCCCTTGGTGCTGGGATTCAGTGTGGTTTAAAAGTTACTGCCCCTTATCTTCTAAAAGGGACATGTGCATGTCTGCAGAGACGAGGGGAAGAAAGGCAGTGTTTTTCCAGGGTAGCTGGACAGGAGCTACATTAGGATGGAAAGCGGTGACCAGGCCTGAGCCTCCAGGAGAGGGATGAAGGGGAAAAGTTGGACAGGAAAAGGGAGCAGGAGTCAGCAGCCTGAGCAGGCAAATCCCAGCACCACACACACACACACACACACACACACACACACACACACACACACACACACACACACTCACATACACACACCACACATACACACACACACACCACACACACACTCACACACACATACACACACCACACACACACACTCATACACACACCACACACACACACTCACACACACACTCACACACACTCACATACACACTCACACATACACACCACACACACACACCACACACATACACACACACACCACACACACACACTCACACACCACACACACTCTCACACACACACTCACATACACACACACCACACATACACACACATACACACACACTCACACACACACACACATACACACACTCACACACACACACTCACACATACTCACATCACACTCACATACACACTCACACATACACACCACACACACACACCACACACACATACACACACACCCCACACACACACACTCACACACACACACCACACACACTCTCACACACACTCACACACACACATACACACACCACACACACACTCACACACACTCACACACGCTCACATCACACTCACACACACTCACATACACACTCACACATACACACCACACACACCACACACACATACACACACACACCACACACACACACTCACACACACACACACCACACACACTCTCACACACACACACCACACACACTCTCACACACACACACACACACGAAGTTGAGAGAAAGTATTGGGAGGGAAAAAGGATTAACACGACACTGGTCTGGAACAGCTCCTGGCAGACAGGCTGGGCTGCAGATGTGAACACTGGGTTGGCACAGTGTGAAGTGGAAATGTTCACATAAATGTCACGTATTATTATTGCCGCCACCGCAGTTTCTAATCAAGTTAAGCATGGGCGATGAGGCTTTCTCCAGCTAGCACTTGATGAGGCCATCGCTGTGTAGCTGCCACTAAGGCCCTCGTGTGCCAGATGAGACGCGGATGAAGAAGGTGAAGAACGTGACGGGGACACTCGAGGGAGAAGGGTCCACTGCCGGTGCTGGTTTGAAAAACAGAACAGTCAAGCTTGTGAAGGATCGATTCAACTAGAAAAACCCTCCAGTGGCCCAGCTTAATATTGGAAAGGCCGCACTGCTAAGATATGAATAGCAGAGTCCCCAGTGATGTGAAGGCGACACTTGGGGACAGTGGTTTCCTAACTTGATGCAGAAAGAAAAAGATGGAAAGAAAAAGCAGCGGTGTCCCCCACCCTACTCTGACCTAGTCTTTGGGGACCTGAGCCAGGAAGCAGCTCTGAGAGCCTTCCTGTCAACCCAGTGCCCCCTACAAGGAAACACAGAGGGAAACCAGGCTGCACAGGGGTGGGTTAGAACAGAACGCTTGTAAGCAAAAGGCCCCATTCCCCCGGCCACAGAGAATTTATCCCGTGCTGTATTTTGAAGGCAGAAGGTGATGGTTGAATAAGGTATTGCAGGTTCCTGTCCCCTTGCCTTTGCCACCTTCTCAGGAATAACCCTGTCCTTCAGTATCTCTGAGAGGGGCCAGGAGACAAAAGTAAAATAAAATATTGTTTTTCAACTCAAACAACAGGGGACAGACAGAAACAGACAGGGAGGCAGGCAGACACCAGCAGAGACAGGGGCGTGAGCAGGTAGACAGACGGGGATGCAGGCAGGTGGACAGGCAGGCCCGCGTGTGATTCCGTGATACTCTGACTACATTCTGTGGCATGTCACTGACATTGAGAATGGATGAAAGCCCAGGCTGAGGCCACGGAGGACCCTGGAAGGGGTTTCTCCTTGGCTGGGAGGAGAGGCGGGAGAGCCTAGTTAGGGGTGCATAGGGCAGGTGCTAGAGTCGGAAAAGGAAATGGGAAAGGTTGTGAAGCCCAGAAGGAGGGGGGGGCTCTGGCAGGTCCCAGGGTGAAGGGCAGAGACCACCCGACCCTGAGTGTCCCCTGCCCACTGCCCTGCTCCCAGGGTTGTTCAGCTCTGCCTCCCACACTGGAGCTGCTGGTGTGAAGAGGGTATGGGGTGTGCAAATTGGAGCCCTGTGTCCTGTCACCTGGCCCCCTGGCCCTCTGGGACCTCACAGTCCTGCCGGGCACCACTGGCTCACATGGGGGCACTGGCCAGAACAGTGTGACCGGGTCCAGTAGCTATTGAATGCCCTATGGCATCCAAGGGCTTTAAATTCCTAAATCCTAGAGCTGAAAGAAAATATCCAAGTTCAGGGCAGCAACAGAAATGCTCCCTCAGGCCAGGAGACCAGATGAGCCAAGGGGAGGACAAGGGTCCCAGGCCTGATCATCTGACCCAACTTCCTTTTGGGTAAACACAGCTGGAGAGACATGGCATGGGACATGCAATAGCCCAGAGCTACCAGCCTTTTCTGAGGAGAGCCCACGCTGGGCCTCAAATCTCCTGTATGTTTCAAGTGACGGCTTTTGTTTCTCTTTTTTCCTTTTTTATTCATGTATTTTTCCCAGAGGCAAGCCACATCTCTCTGTGAGCTGGCCCTGGCCCTGTTGACCACATGCTTAGGAGTCTCTGCTCCATCAGTTAGTTAGCATACCCTTCTTGAGGCAGGGTCTCCCACACTCACACCCAGGTATAGGAAGCCTGGTTACGGTTGCATTATCTCCTAACGTACCCCCTCTGCCATGTCATCTCTGCAGACACTGACACAAATTACTGGCCAGAGGAACGGGGAAGAACCCAAAGTTTATTTTAATTGCAACGGGTTCCCCCCCCATGTTCTCTTCCAACCAATATTATCATCTTCATCATCTTCATTTTAAATTTCATACTGTGAAAGTCTCAGAGTGCCAGATGGAAGGAAATGAAACACCATAATGAGATGGGGAAAGATTTAAAAATTAAAAAGAGAATGAATCACACACCCAGCTAGAGTGTACCTGCTCCCCTGCAAAGACAGAATACCCAGCTGGAGGACCACAGACGTTGGCAGGGTCCCGGGATGGGGCCATAGCCCAGCCAGGCCAACGGCAGCTCCATGATCACTCAGAGAGCCTTCTCCAAGAAGCCGTGACCAGACAGATGTGCAGCTCTTGGGTAGAAGCACCTCTCCACGCCCAGCCTCACATCCATAGGAACTCTGGAGTGAGGGTCCTTGTGTCTTCCTACTGGGAAGCAGGTGGGGACTGAGAGTCCTGGGCTGCTTCAGAGCAGGGTGTGGACTGATCTAAACCAACTGTCCTTCAAGTTTGGGAGGCTGCACACTGGCAGAGGGGCTGGGTTAGGGTAAAAGAGATTCCAAGAAAGGTCAAAGGCTTTGGCTGTCACTGCAAGCACACACACACACACACACAAACACACACACACATACACACACACACACACGCAAATACACACACATACACATACACACACACACACACACCAAATTTGCAATACAGCCAGTAAAGGCTATGAGGGGAGTCTCTCCATTCCAGAGTGACAATGGGGGAAAGGGTGGTCAGCCTGGCAAGAGGGCAGTAAGTACTCTCCATCCACAAGGTGAGGTCAACGTCTACGTTTCTTTCCTTACTTCCACACATGTACCATAGTACACATGCACTGACGTAAGACCATATACATATCACACGCATGCATGCATGCATGCATGCATGCATGTAAGTGTGTAGATAAAGGCATATAGAAAGAAATATAACAGCAGATTTAAATGTCAATAAATACTTTAAATATAAACAAACTCCACACACTCATTAAAGGCTCATGTTGCTGTAGCAGAAATGCAAAATTCAAATATATGCCACTGAAATTTAAAGAGTTCAATTTAAATGTGAAGAATTTGGGTATACTGACCTTGATGACTCACACTTGTGAGCCTAGCACTCGGGAGGCGAGACAGGAAGATAGCAAGTTCAAGGCCAGCGCAGGTTACAAAGTAAAACCCTGTCCCCCCAAACAGAGAGAGAGATGAGAGGTAGGTCTAACAAAACTGATGAGAGGTAGTCCCTGGGAATGACCTCAAACCTACACTGAAGAGGTGACATCAACAGCACAAGAAAGACAAGTTACAGCAAGACACTGTGATCTTGAACACGCAGGGGTGAAAGAACGGAATATAGGATGAGAGTATTGCCTGTCTTTAAAAGGAGTCACACACAGCTCCACATCATGGCTGGAGATTTCAGGATCCGTACCCACTCAGCAAATGACAGAACAATTAGACGAAGCAAAACAAATAAACAAACAAAATTCAATAAAGATGGGAGCTAAACAACATTAGCAGCTGTGGGGCAGACAGCCTTGCAGAAAGTGGCTTCAGCATCTGCCCCTCCCCAGGGCAGGACCAGGCCTCACGGGGTGCTTGGCCCTAAAGCATAACCTCAGCTGGGGAAAGGAGGGCAGGGAGCTTACAGGGTATGCTTTGACTTACAGTGGGAGACACACGGGGCGGGGCTTCAGCGGGGCGGAGTTTCAGAAAGGAACTCGGATGTTCACCTTTCCCTTTGTAATGCATGAACACAAACAGATGGGTTCAGAGATGGACAAGAAGATGCACACAGATCACAGATAAACCACAGCAAACAATGGTGTGTAATTGCTTGATTAAAAATTGAAATTATTTTCTTAAGTGAGAGAACTCCGAGAGTCCTTAAGACTCTACTGAGAATGGAAATCTCCAAAAGGGGAAATAGCTGGGTGGTATTTCCCAAATATTTGCTTCAATTCCACTGATCCTCCTCAGAGGGTTCTTTCACTGCCGTGGGCTTTAGCCTTTTCAACCATGGAGTAGACTAATGACCGACCACACAGGTATGGAGGATTGTCTGGTAATTAAAAGTGAATGGGGGTGTTCTAGATGTCTGGTACACTGTAGGCATTTGAACTTTACTGTCCCCTTACCCCCAAGAGCAGTGGGAACATACCGGAAGCTCTACTTCGCTATTTCTTAAGAACGATTTAAAATTAATAATGGTAGGGCAAGGCGGAGCAAGGAAAGCAAGGGAGGCATTCTGGTACCTCCAGAGGCAGATGACAAACGTTTTGACAGAGAATCAATAGTCCCACATCTAAAAGACCAGGCTTAGAGCTGGTCCAGTGGTTCAGCGGCTGATGATGCTTGCTGCGAAGCCTGACAACCTGAGTTCCACCCCTATACCCCCATGGTGGAAAGATAGAACCAGCCCCCACAAGCTGAACCCTGACCCCTCCACATGGACTCCATGGCACACAAACCCCTTGCCAATAAATACATATAAGAAGAAGGAGAAGGAGGAGGAGGAAATGAGTTAGTGGTCCAAGCTCAGGGCTTCTGGGAGACTCGCAGACAAGTCAGGCACCTGGTGTTTTGAGGCGAGACGGGGCACACGTTAGGGAAACGGTAGCACACAGAGAACGTCAGACACAAACCACAGACCTCCGTCTGCAGTGGGTGTTCTAAGGCTGCAGATGGAAGTAAGGGGCTCTCCTTATGTTCCCAGGGTGCCAGGCTCTGTTCCAACACTAGCCAACCTTCAGCAGAGGGAAGGGAGCTGAGCACAGGGCAAACTCATAAGACGAAGGGGAAGGGGGGGGCTCTTCGTCTCGTGCATAGCCTCTTACTTCAGTGGGTTTTATTTTGTCCTTCTTGCAAACAGAGGAAAGCTCAGCTATATCCTTTCAATCCTTCATAATCAAAACATAGCTCAGGGAGATTCTAGATGGAGTAGAGGTGTTCGAGTTAAACAAATGGACTCCACTTGATTTGTGCTCATAGTAACTGTGTGACCTTGTTGGGGGCGGGCAGAGTTGATGAATGGGTACTGAGCCTCAATCTCTCAGCATGCATGTGTGCATATGTTTCTGCGTGACAACATGGAGGAAGCCAGTGTGGTTCAGCCAGGTTTTCCAGGGACGCCAATGCCACTCCCCTACCTCCCTCATGGCACAGCAGCTCTTCCTGGCCTCCCTGGCCATGACGTGCAGCTTCAGGCCACACCCAGCACATGAGGCTCTGTTCTTTGTCCTTCCTGATATGAACAGGAAGGGGTGTGTCAATTAGGCCTGATCACCATGGTATTGAAAAGGCAGTATCAAACTCATTAAAATACAAGTGGCTAGTGAGAATGATCAAGGGAAGAAAATAGAGAAGGTCCAGATCCAAATATTAAATCTGATTTCCTAACGATGTCAAGACGGAAACAAGAGAAGGGAATATTAGGAACATATTTTTACCAATGAACTTTTAAACCTTAGATAAAATTGTCAGATTCCCAAGTGGGGGCATATAAATCTCCAAAGTTGATTCAAGAAGGAATTTTAAAAATTAAACACCATATAGCACAACAATTTCATTCCTAGCTACATACCCAGGAGAAATGAAGACTTACCCATCCAAGGTCTGAGTGTGTAAACTCCCAGCAGCAGCGTCCACAGGAGAACAAAGGGGTACACAAATCCATTGTCCTTCAACTGATAATCTGGCAGGTGACACATGCCATAGGCACACAGTGGAACACGGGTTAGTAACTAAGAGGGAAGAAGGGCTGACAGCTGCCACAACATGAGACACCCCACAGCCGATGTGCTCCAGAAAGAGGCTCATCGATCACAAAGCACTGCGGATGGATGGAATCTGTTCGTCAGGAATGCCCAGAGAGGGGGAATCTATAGAGACTAAAAGTGTATCAGTGACTGCGTGGAACTGGAAGTTGATTAGGAGAAAGGCCGTTCGGGGATGGGGAGTGATGTAATCGTGGTTTGAAGCCTTTCCCTGAAGACATCGGAGCCAATGAATTGTTTCCTGTCAATGGCGTGCACTATGACACACTAAGTATGTCCTCATGAAGGAAGCCACTACTTCAAAAGAGGAGAGCCGGCTACTGATGACCCGCTATCCATCTGTTACAATTGCCCCCGCCTTCAACAGACACTGACACGCAACAGCGCAATGGTCCATGAGGTCACTCAGGAAACGAGGAGCTAGACTCAGAAAGAACATACTCCACTGTGACAGACAGCGCCATGTCTACCAGAAGAGCCCTGTGAACCACCCTCCAGGTTCTGGCTGACTCTACTTGCTGACTGTTGTCATCAGATACTACTGCAACGGTGAACACTAGAATAAAGAAGCTTACCCTCTGTGAAGAACAGAACTCAGGTGTGTGAAGCTGAATCTGAGTTTTTGGCAGTGAAACCATCAAGTTCATCTCTGTGGATGGACACTGCCCAGGTGTCTGTGGTGGTTTCAATAGGAGTGGTCCCCACAGGTTCACAGAGGTAAATGCTTGGTCATTAGGGAGTGGCACTACTTGACAGGGATCAGCAGGTGTGGCCTTGTTAGAGCAGGTGTGGCCTTGTTGGAGGAAGTGTGTCACTTGGGGGTGGCCTTTGGTGTTTCAAACGCTCAAACCAGGCCCAGCGCCTCCGTCTTCCTGCTGCCTATGGATCTGGATGAAGAATTCTCAGCTGCCTCTCTAGCACCATGACTGCCTGTGTGCCACCATGCGTCCCATCATGATGATACTGGAGTTAACCTTTGAAAGTGTAAGCCAGCCCCAACTAAATGTTTTCCTTTATAAGAATGGCTTCACAGGTTGCAGTCATTGGTGAGCTGGCTCTATCATTTCTGGGCCTGTGGTGGGATAGGACATTGTGACAGGAGGCTGAAAAGTCACCAAAGCAGCTGGGAAACAGAAAAAGTGGCAGGAAGGTCCAGAGACAAGATATGGCCTTGTAGGGAATGTACTTGGTGACCAAATTCCTCTGCCTTAATAGACCATTAAGCTGACCTAACTCATCAAAGCACCAATTCACTAATAAAGTAGGCACCCCATGAAGCAATCATATCTCAAAGCCCACCAGCTGGAGACCAAGCCTTCAGCATGTGTGCCTTCAAGGGACGTTTTTAGATTCAATGATAGCAGTAACCAAAACGTATGAAGCTGCCCTAGCCTCGTGACAAGTGAGTGAGCTCCTCACCATCCATGTCTACCAGCCACAGTTAGGAGGGGGTCTCTGCACCCAAGCTGAATGCTTCAACTACCTGCCCATCAAGCTTGCTCCCCCTCTCCCTGGGCGAACCATCTCTCTCGGCTTGCTGAACTACTTGGCTTCCTCTAGACTATTAACACGCCCAGCCTTGTAATGGCTGCTTCCCTCCTTTCTACTCTCGTGGCTAATGTCCTGACCCATGTTACCTTTAGAATGAGTTAACAGTGGGCACCGTTAGTATGTACTTGTCATTCTCTAAGTGGCTTTTACGTCTAGCAGCTTATTTCGTCCTCATAATGATCTTGGGAAATGTTCTTCCTCCTATTATTACTGTAGAAGAATAAGACTCACAGTTTAAGTTACCCAAACTCAATTTAGACATTAGAGCAGTCTCAAAATCACTGTTGAGAACCTGGGTTTATAACCAGAAGGCCAAGGCTAATCTCTGGATTCTCCCGGAAGAACGTGGTATGAATGCAATCAAGAGGTCCTGAGGTAGTGAGATTGCACAGGGTGGATCACTGCTCATAGTGGCTCTCTTCTGCAGCTAGGAAAAAAGTCCCAGCAAATGTGCCAGACAAAGGGACAAGAGGGCTCAAAGAGCCCAGCAGACAAAGCATGAAGACAGAAAAATGCCGTGGCACGAAGAGTGTGGGCGCTTGTGTTTAAGAATGAGGAGCAAGAAAGAAAGGTGGCAGAGCAGGGGCCGACGGTAAACTCAGGGATCCTCTGAGGGTGGTGCTGGCTGCTGAGACAGAAGAGCACTCAGCGGTTCCTGTGTGCCAACCTCCACATGCGTAACACCTTTGGTCTCTAATCAGCAGTCACAACAGCTCTCACTGATGCGTTCTATTATTAGCCACTCTACAGAACTGGCTCCTAATGGCTTGTGGTTATACCCGTACATCATTACACCCCTCGGCCCTCATAAGAGGGGCTTCTTTTTGCGGCAAGTGGTGACTAGCATAGACCCGCAAAGGGCCAAAGGGTAGAGAATATGGGACTTCAGAGCACTCAATCCTAAATGGGACATCTACACCACACCCACCTCCTCCCAAGGTTTGGGAATCATTATAGAAGAAGGAGCAGAGAGAGAGTAGAACAGCCAGAGGTAGTAGATGATGACAAGAAAACAGCGTCTCCTAGACAAAGCAGGACAGCTGTACATATGAACGCAGAACAGTTGGGATAACATAAACAAGACCTTTCTCTCTAACTGCTTCCACCATTGCCTGGTAGAATAAGGAATCTGCTGAACACAGGATCTCCAGATAGACACACCTCACCTGGTACACACATACTTCATCATCTTTCACTCCACAGGGACACTGTTGCTCAAGTGCCTTTCCATCTCATTCTGTAGGGTCTTCTCCATCTAGGAGCCTATTTCTGACCTACATGCATCTTCTCCATCGCCCCTATAAGCCCGGGCACAGTGAGGGCATCGTGGAAATTGTCTAAGATTAAGGCAGGTTCTTTCTGTGGACAAAGAACAAGGAACCATGTTGCCCAGGATGGCCTTGTTCTACTCCTGAGTCTAATGCTTGTGACAAGTGTCAAGGGAGAGAGGTAGTTGAAAGAGAGGGCTGAGTTCAAAGGCCAGGAACTGAAACTGGGCTTTGAAGGGAAAGACGGTATGGACAGGGCACTAAGTAATCTGGACCAAGATGGGGCTAGAGAAGGAGATGATTGAAGTTTCCTCTAAGAGCTGAGGGGCCAGCGATCCATTCACAAAGGACCAACCAGTAGATTGCACCCCATCAGGCTGTGTGGACAGCAGGACAGGGAAGTATGTGTCAGGTGCTGCTGAGGGGCTGGTAAGCCTGGAGCATGTCCCAGGTGAGGTAGCTTCTGCGTGCCCTAATGAGAAATGGCTGGTCTGATTAGGTCAGGGGACTCTGCTCCCTAAGGGACGGCCTTCCTCCCCAAGGCCGTAAGAACAACAGAGGAGAAAGCAGACGGAACTCTCAATCTATAGCCATCCTTAGAGTGGAATTTTAGATATCACCCAAGCCCTTCTGTGCCCAGCTGACCTTGGCTACCAGGCACTGGGCTGTAACAGAACTCTGGGCTACTGTGTGACCCCAACATCCTACAAACTGGGGAAAAAAGAGGGACTAGCCAAATCTCTAGAAACTTCATTCATGGGCACAGCCCCTTCGGTGGCATGAGACCAGCCCCTGCCTCTGCACAGTCACTGCGGCACTTTAGCTGGCCACACACCTCCTGCCCTCCTCTGTCCGTCCTGGAAGACATTGGCTTGGGCCGGCTCAGGAGGAATGGCAATCCACTGGGGAAAGGCCCAACATGGCTTCTAGGCAGCTGTGTGGGTGAGAGGATGCACAGGCTTGGGTGGACAGGAGGCCTTCTGGAGTGTGCTGCTGCTCCAGATGGATAAGCTCACTGCCATGGAGCCCTCCATACCCCAAAGACGCAGCTTATCCCGTGATATTCCAAAGGCAGAAGATTTCCCCCATGGGAACTAAAAATAGCTCAACTCTGATTAGTCCCAGCAGCAACAACCGCCTTTGTACACGGAAACTTGGACCAGCCTGGGCTGTGAAAGTTGCCATGGAAACCGCATGTTGTAGAAGGTGCCATGATCAAGGACACGGGGAAGCAACTGTCTTCGAAGCCTCCCAGGGCAGAGACAGGCCGGAAGCAGACTGCTCTGGGGGAGGTGGGGCGGGGGGGGGGGAGCAGAAGAGCTAGTGCTGAACATCAGGAGGCAGACTTAAGTGAGGGCTCCAAGACACAGGCTGGCAATGCTCTGTAACTCTCATGTCCAAAGGACCCCAGAAGAGGACCAGCTGCCCAATCGGCACCCCTGGAGCCCAGACAACATCAAAGGTGCCTCGGTTGGTAGTGAAAACCAAACTGAAAAGAAATAAGCAAGAGTCAAGTTCAAATCCACCCCAGACAAAGGCAGCAAAGCAATGACTCAAGACAATGACAGCAAGTCGCCTGAGACCATAGGTTCAGAAAACAGTTTCTATACATACTACCCCAAAATACACGAATGTGCCCATCGCTATAAGCACACAAGTGATCCGGGAACTCCAACGAGTTTACACCAGCAGACCCAGGCTAGAGTTGGAAGCAGCGGTCTGATTCTAGTGGGGGGGAGGGGGGAAAGCTTGGCATCTAGAAGCTTCTATGTCCCTGTCTATAAGATGCTAACGGTATATACCTTTGCGAGGGTCGCATGTGAAGATGATAAAGACATCACCAGGAAGAAACTAGGTTGGGTGGCAGAGAAGGAATGAGGACAGAGGCCTTAGCTCACCTCCACCCCCTGGGAGCACTGGGAGTGGGCAGTCCGTACATCTGCAAGTGTGCACTCCTGTGGCCCTGAGACTAAGGGCTTACACAGAGAGAACCAGCCACAGCAGAGGGAACACAGCCAGCATCTGAAGTCTGAACTTGCAGGCTTTTGGATCTCAATTTCAACCCAGGTGTCTCTGAACAAGAGACAGCAATTAGCTTGACAAAACCTCACATTTTAAATCCCTGTTGTGGCACCACGTGCCATCTCTCTCTAAACCTCATCAGTCAGCCGCTCTGAGGTTAGGGAGTGGGGGTGGGGAACTGTATGCATGCTTGAAAAATGACAGCACCAAGGTGAGTGAGAGCGGGAGACTAGGAGAGACCTCTGAGAGGTGTTTGAGCAGGACAGAGCCTTCCCTGGTGTCTCCAGGCATTCTATGATGTACTGCACACCCCCTGCCTCTTAGTTATTGTTACTTTTAAAAATGACTACCAGCTTAATGACTTAAAATCGTGTACACCTATTATCTTATGGTCCCAGAGGTCTGCAAAGGAGCCCAGAAGATGGTGTTTCTTCTGTACACTCTTGGGGGCAAAGTTTCACTTTCTTAGCTCTGCAGCTTTTAGGAGCCATCCACATTCTTGGGATGAGGACCTGGTCCCCATACTTTTCCACACCTATCTCTCTAACCCACTCTCTGTCCTCTCCTTTCACACCTATCTCTCTGACCCACCCTATGTCCTCCTTCCTCTGTGGTCAGTTTGGGCATGCCTGGATGATCTTGGGTTTCCACTGCATCTCAGCATCCTTCATCTGATACACCTGCAAAATCTACTCTGCCACAGAAGCAGCCAAGCCAAGGGCTCTGAGATTGCACTGTGTGCATCTTGGGAGTCGGTAGTATTATTGTGCCTCCCACACTTGTTAATCATTTGTCCAGACATCTGGAACTAAGGAAGGAGAAAAGAAGACACATACAGACGTCTGACAAGAGCATGAAGGAAGAGGGACAGGGGAAGTGTGAGACGTAGGGGGAACAGAAGAAGACACCATCTCTGGAGGCCAGCAAAGTCCCCAGTGGGGAAGCTATCTGGAGTAGTAGAGAGAACAAGGGAGAAATTCTCAAGACAAGCAGAAGTGGTGCACTACACATACATGGTACACGGGGCCAGTTCACACCTGATTCTACCACAGCATCAGAGAGCCTGGTCCATGACATCACATATACATGGGAGAGAGGGAGAGAGACAGAGACAGAGAGGAAGACAGAGAGACAGAGACAGAGAGACAGAGACAGAGAGACAGAGACAGAGAGAAAGACAGAGAGAAAGAAAGAGAGAGAGACAGATACAATAGTCTTGATTGAGGAATCCCCAAGCCAACTTCCTCAAGGCCCTCATGTAGAAATAGCTCGAAGACCGATGTGATTGTGGGCTCCCTTAGTTTAGTGGATGTCAGAGGCGCATTTGAGAAACTTGCTACAAATGTGAAGAATGGCATATCTGAAAGGATGCATGGACAGTTTCTTAAGAAAACATTAAGAAATGAAATCAGGTCAGAATATGACACAACTGTATAACCTGGCATGATCCATAATCTTGGGAAGAAACCATTTTTGTTAGAGGCTACATTTTTAATTTCCCTAAAATACTCAACATTTCTATCAAGGGCCTCGGACCCCAGTTGTTAATGTATGCTCTTGAGAAGATCAGCCAATGAAGGCAGGAGAGGGATGCCACACACAGATGAACCAAACTGCAGTTCATTTATCCCACAGAAAAATGCTGATACAGGCTCCGCAGGGCAGGGGATGTGCCAAGCTGTCCCTGGCTCCCTGGCTGTGTCAATTCTACATCATCTACGTAGCTGTAACCCTCTGTGTCCTGGCCTGTGCTAATCCCCTAGCCTGAGGACCGCTTCTGGTCACCAGGCAAGAAAGATGGCTCATTTCAGGGGCAGACCTGAGCTTCTAGCTTCAGTGTCCTGTTCAGACAAGACTGCTGAGTAGAGAGACTAGTCACAACCCATGGACATTCTAGAGTGTGCATTAATGGCCTGGATCTCCTCTCAGAGGCAATAGCTCCTCACACTCAGAGCCCTTGAAAACGTGCCTACGTCCAGGTAGATCCCAAGGTAGATCCCAAGGACTCAGCAGTTCCATGGCTCCCAGCCACCCCACTGGCGGGCAGCCTCTGCACAGACTCAACCTGCGTGCCTGGCTCAGAAGGAATCCCAGGGCATGGGACTGCAGAATTGTAGCTGACAAGTGGCCCTGAGATGCCATGGAGCAGGAACAAAGAAAGGTTTCCAAGGAGAAAGCTTCGCCCTTGGCCTCCAGGAACCCACAGCTGACACAGCTCACTAACATCTCCCCCATCATGCTGTCCATTAGCATTCATCAGCCATGGACTCTGCTTCTCTGTTCCAGAGGCCTCCCAAACACTCTGAACAAACACAAACAACACAATTACCTTTAGTCACAGAGGGAAAGCTGTGCACTGCCTGTGGACGGGCTTGCAAGGATGACTAACGAAAGATAAAATAATAGTCTTTAATATAATTGTTGTGCAAAGAAGAAGCAAAGCGGGCTGACACCTCGGAGCCTATGTAGCAGACATCCCCACATGCCTTGGAAGGAGGAAAACCCTGGACCTGTTAGTTTTAAGGAACTCCTCCCATTCTACAGTGAACACTTCTACAGAGTTAGGAAGAGCATTCTGGCCCAGACTGCCAAATACCTCCTCCTCCCAGACACTGCTCAAGGACATAAAGAAGGAACCTGACTTGATCCCTCTCCTAGAGCAGTGGTCCTCAACCTTCCTAATACTGTGATGCTTTAATACAGTAGTATTACAGTTCCTCATGTTGTATAAGAAACAAGGTGTGCTTCCTTTGAGTACACAGCAAGGAGAATGCATGAGGGCCCCCAGTGTCCCGGGCCCCTTTCTACAGGGTAACCAACCGCCTTTGCTCTTGACTGGGTTTAACCAGCTGACAAACCTGTTTGTTTCAGAAACCACTCTAGGCAGCCCTGCTCAGGAACCCACATGGCTCTCCCCTTTCCCACCTTCCTCCGCTTTAGGCCTTGCCTGTCTCACAAGGAAGGTGGGCACAGAATGAAATCCAAACACAACAGAGCTAAAAGCCATTGTGAGAGGCATGAATTGCAATGAGAAACAGATGTTCTGTAAGTCAATGAGCCCCCCCCCCAGCTATCTGTTCCTCCAAAATGACCTACCCTGAACTAATAACGATTCAGATCAGGGCTCTTTTCAGTTCCCTTGCGACTGTACTGGGTGCCAGGCTAAGGCACCAGCAGAAATGAAGAACACAGGATCCCTATGAAAAGTGGCCCATGGGGACAGTTAGAGACCTAAGTAAAGTTGAGGATGATGGGCCCCTGTCAAAGGCAGCTCTCAAGATGACATGGATGCTCATAAACATTGGTAATCCCATACGACCTGTGCAAGAGGCACAGGTAAGGAGTCCCAAGAACACACGGCATGGGGAAGGAACAATCTGAAGGCACCTAAAGACCCCGGAGCGAAGGAGCTGGGTGGGTCTGAGTAGGAAACTCCAGAGAGGAAAACACACACACACACACACACACACACACACACACACACACACACACACACACACGCACGCACGCACGCACGCACACACACACACGCAGGCACGCCTGTGTGTGCTCGGTTTAAATGTGATACCAAGACATTTGCTGCCTTTGCCTCACAGCTGCCTGCTCATTTTATCAAAACCCTAAATGCCTGCATGCCCAGGGTGGGTCTACACACCAACTCTGGTCCTCCTTGGAGCTCGGGCGACCCTGAAATGCAGCAGGACAAGGCCAGGAGGACAGTGGGACTAGGTAGACATTTGCTGAACAACATGGACATCCAGTCACCTGCGCTTAGAGCAGGCACTCCCACACGTCCATCGGCTGGGTTTGCCTTTCTTGTCTTCAGAACTGCCAGCATGAGGGCATGCTCTGAGACAGTGCTCAAGGCAGGAAGTAACCACTGCTTAGGGATGAGCTTCCAAGCTCTACACAGGCTCTGCATTAGGTGCAGAACACCTGCCCCATCAGCCTGTGACGTGCCCCCTGGCTGGCCTGAGGCCTCATCTACTGCTCAGCAATGTGGCCCAGGGAGGCAGAGAGCTGTCTAGGAAGAAGCTCCCGCACAGCATGTGTGCCCCTTTCCTGGTGGCCCTGGCCAGGCTCACTGGCGGGTATAAACCATCTCAGGGCCTTGGTACTCTCAGCAGCTATATGCCCACCTGGTGGGACCCTGACTCACAAGCGAGCAAGACCAAAGGGGTTCTCTGCAGGAGCGAGCCGCCAGGGGTGAACACAGGCCTGCGGTGCCAATGGGACTAGCACTGAGCCTCACTTTCCTCAGGAGCCAGCAGGGCTGCGAAAAGGATTGTGGAGGAGGCGGATGGATCTGAAAGCTTCTGGTAACGCTGACAAGCTATCCAGTACTAAGGAGACAGCAAGTGACAGGAAGTTGTGCTGCGGGCCTGCCCCGGTGTAGGCGGGCACTGAGCACCAAACTCTGGAGGCCAAAATAAATAAGCCCGACTCAGTCGTGGGTTGGCTTTTACTGCTTCTACCTCGGGCAGATTCCAGTGGCTGACATGGGTCTTCTGAGATAACGTAACTTCCTGGAGACTTTTGGAACTAACACAAATTAAATGACTCCATGATGTCAGCCCCGTTTCGCTACGGTTCTGTCACCAACGGTTCCAGGAGACAAGCACTTTGCTCTGTGATACTGCCTCTGTGATACCCAACTCTCCGGCCAGTTTGCAGCCGTGAGGTATTTCTTTCATTATGTGAAAAATGTTTCGTAGGCCAAGGAAACACATAGCCGTTATATTTTTCTGGGCCATAAGTAGTCTGCTGACAAACCCCGGCATGTCTTCCAAGAGAAGACTTCCCCAGAGAACCAGACAGTGGCTGGCTCCTGCCCTGTAGACACAGGCAAGCAAGCCCCTCACCAGTACTAGCAAGGACAGGTTCGAACCATTCCAACTGTAAGATTCCATGAGCGCCCATCTTTCTTCCCTTGCCGGGACACTTAAAGAGTTTGAGGCCCATTCCTGGACTGAAGGGCACTCCGTCATAAAGCTACATTCAAAGATGCCACGTAGCTGCCAGGGAAGCGAGAGACCTGGGTGTCACTGGTAAGCCAAGCCTACATAGGGAATACACAGATTAACAGAAATGAGCAGCTTGAGCAGTAGGCCAAACGGTTCATGACCAATGTAAGCCTCTGTGTATAAGCGGCTGTGCGACACGGCGGGGCAGAAACTTCTGTCTATAGCCGGGTGAGGCTACAACTCCACACCAGGAGCTGTTCTGCATGGCACACTGCTTTCTGATGTCTCTGCCCAACTTTACAGGAGCAAGAGACACCAGAGAGCATGCAGATCCCACTCTCAGAGGGTACCACTGGACTGCAGGATACACACATAGTCTGCCTGTTGCGAACCAACAAATGCGCCCATGTAACCAATAGTGCCGCATCCTCCAGGCCACACGAGCCCAGACACAGCAGCATAACAAGATGATAGTGGGAATGCTGCTGGCCATGTAACGCGCTCCGGATGCAACCTATGCAAGCACGCGACACGGACTGGACCAGTACAACTCAAGTCATCAACGCCGTGTGGGAGGAAACAGTGCGAGGTGGAAACAGAAACAGGCATGGCCAGTATGCTGACAACCTTCCAGCAGTCAGGCAGGACCTATGAGGACATCACCGAATCCCACTGAGCTAGAAGCTGCTGTTGCCTTAGGGAGGAACAAAGGAAAAAGAAATACCCAAAGAACAGGGGTAATAAATACCCCACGAGGGCCACAACTGGCCTCTCCTTAGTGAAAATCTCAAAAGACGCAAGCAGGAAACGTGCAGGTTGAAAATGGACTTGAGAGGTGCCCGTTTCCTGAGTTTTGATTTACAGAAATGTCATGAAACACCACGCTGAGACAACTGAAAAATTTCAAGCCACAAGTATTCAGTGATGATGAGGAAATGTCCGTTTGAAGGCATGACACCGTACCTACCTACTCATAGTTAATTACGAAAGTGTTCGCAGATAAAACCTGATGAAGGTGGGTTTGTGGTTGTGGCTTTTTCCTTACTTTTGAGAGGACAGGGTCTCCCTTATCTGAGTCTGGCCTCTGAGTCAATATGTAGCTTAAAAAAAAAAAAAAATCTAACCTACCTACCTCTATTTTCTGAGGGTTGGGATTCCAAGTTGTCTACCACAGCTCCTGGTTAATAGAGTACTGGGGATCAAACCCAGAGCTCTGTGCTTGCTATCGAAGCATTCTACCAACTGAGCTGCACCCTCCACCCCCATGATAAACCTCTTAAGCGTTAGAATGCATAATTGTGGCTCGTGTGCCACTACTGTGCGTTGATCGGCCACTCGCTTTCATTTGGGCACTTGCAGGAGGAAGATGCCTGGCCCAGAGACAGGGGCATCTGGATTATTATGGCCCAGTGGATGCTTAAGGAGCTGGACATCAGAAAGGCAGAACAGCCAAGGTCATGACTAAGAACCAGAAGAGCTCACACAGCCACCCACAGCCCTGATTAGTTGGGGGAATACTTTTTCTACAAGACAAGGACCTTTCCTAACCAATAGGCAAAGGCATCTGATGGCCTAGAGGTGAGGATCTGTTCCATTTGAGAGACTCCCAGTTAGGGCTTAGTGAGCAGCCACATTCTAATCCCTAGGGTTTCCAGACCTACTAGAGTATTGTGGCTCCAGGAACATTCCAGGGATGGACCCAGACATAAATAACGAAGACAACACCACACCAGGCCTGTATTTCCTTTCTTCTAAGTTATCTGCAGGTAAAAACGCTGTATGCGCCCACTGAAGAGCTCCAACCGAGTCACATCAGACAACTCCCAGATAAGGGTCTGGGAGCCAGAGAGGAGGAAAGACCCTCGAAAAGGACCAGAGTTCAACAGAACTGAGCTAGATTCATAGCTGCCAGCCACACTTGGCCCGAGCATCTAGAGGCGCCAGCTAGAGGATGGACAGGTGGGGACACTCACACGTGTCCCTAGAAGAAGGGGCTGAAATATGTGACTTCCCGTGACTCCCGGGACACTATGTCTGTGTGTGATTCCTGAAGGTTTATCAGTCACATGGCCCGCATCCCCAGGCAGGATCCTTCCCACGTTTTTTCTGTCTTCACCAACTATGTTGGTTTGAAAGAAAATGCCCCCCCCAGAGGGAGTGGCACTATTAGGCGTGGTCTTGCTGGAGGAAGTGTGTCACTGCGGGGTGGGGGAAGGGAAGGAATGGTGGCTTTGAGGTTTCTTTTCTCAAGCTTCACTCAGTGTGACAGCCAGTCTGCTTCCTGTTGCCTCTGGGTCAAGATTAAGTTACATACAACAGGTCCAGGGAGAAAATGCATGGCATACTCCAGACCCAGGCAACTCTTGCTTGTCAAGGCAGTGAGCAGCTGAGAAGACATGAGCGTCTATACATAACCTTCCTTCTACCTCCCACACGTGAAAGGGGGACTTCAGCATGGCCCCAAGGAAGAAGTCACACAAGAGATATGGAGGGGGAAAAGGCCAGAAGGAAAATATCTGAGCCAGGACATCTGGGTTGCAAAGGTCTTCAGAGTATAGAACCCCAATCGTGCTATCTTATTCTTCTCTGCTAAGGAAAAAAGAGAACAGTCTCCCATGTCACCTAAGTCAGCAAACAGCAGTGCCTTCCAAGGCACTGGCCTCCCAATTTCACTGCTTGCCTGGGCTGAACTCACTGATATTAGGGGTTC
The DNA here is from genome assembly GCA_030556225.1 of Cricetiscus sungorus. Classification (NCBI taxonomy): domain Eukaryota; kingdom Metazoa; phylum Chordata; class Mammalia; order Rodentia; family Cricetidae; genus Cricetiscus; species Cricetiscus sungorus. The sequence continues at coordinate 46,451,254 of JANBXA010000366.1, forward strand.
TCGCCATCTCCAGAGGCATCTGGGTTCCCACAAGCAACCTGAGAGGCAGAGGGGATGTTGGGCAGGGGGCTCAGGAAACCAGCACCCCTTCACAAAGACTCACTGTAGAAAACAGCCTCTCACTCTGCATCAGCTCAAAGGCTGAGACGGTGCACCCTGCTCACCCTTATTTCTAGAAACTTCCTCTCTGGAGAACTCTTCCATAAAATAAAAACATGTCACCGGTAACTCAGAAATATTGCAGAAGGGAACGGGGAGCCATTTGAGAAAAGGTCAAATATTAGAGATAACACTCAACAAGAGCTTGCCGGAGGATGGGCTCTGCACAATCAAGTTTTGCTTTGATGACTCATGGGCTTCTTTGGAGCATTTCAAGGACCAAGAGAGAAGGAATGAGAAATGGAGTAAGGGGTGGGGGCAGACACAGAAGTTCCGGGCAGTTCTAGGCTGGGGTAGACAACACGCTGCAACCCCTGTGTAACCCCAGGAGACAGAACTGCCCAGAGGTTACAGCGTCGATACCTACATGGAGAAGACTGTGGTACCCAAGCTGTAACAACCTACAAGACTCTGCAGAGGCTACGACCTATGTGGGAACACTAGCAAGACTGAGGAAGACGGAGGGTGAGACAGAGGCCTGTATCTTGAAGCATGTAATGAAATAATATCTATTACAATACATTATAAAGATATTTATGCATTAATGAAGGTTATTGTGAAATTTAATTTTAATGGTCTGATAATTAAACAAAAAAATCCACAATAATTATCATATCTTAATTTTATAGCCTCTTTGCTGATGGCAATGTTTTATTTTCCAGAAAGATTATGCTAATTCTTCATAGAGAGCGCCTTCTCTTGTCTTCGGGTATCTCTTAAAGCTGAGTCGGGAGGGGGCCCAGTGCCTTGGGAGGCAGCCTGAGTTACTTCATGCAGCTCATACCACAGGCCAGTGGATGACATGTAGCTCCAGTCAATACCCTGACACTTTAGGCAAGATCTGACCCTACCCACTCGGGAAATGCCCACCCAATGAACCTCGGCATGTGGGGGGGTGGCGGAGCTTGTGAGCAACACAATGGGGTATTTGGCCAAGAACAATTTTCATTTGTTTGGACAAGAAATGGAAATTAAATGTGGAGTGGAAGCTGGATGATACGGTGGTAGGAATAAACAGAAGCTAACACAGTTCTGGAGACGGTGATAGCAGTGGCCGCCAGTAACAGTGTGGAGCCTGGGAACATGATGACCGCAGACCCAGCAGCACAAACCCACCTTAGGCAAAAGTCAAGTTACACAGCAGCCCTTCACTGCAGAATGAATGCATCAGGCGGCCACTGAGACACCCCACCCCCAGGCTTAGAGATGAGTCACCCATGTCCAAAGAGGAGATCAGGAAGGTGGGGCGGAACTCTCTACAACAATTTGATGCAATGTCCGCCTTTCATCATCAGATTAAAAAGAGCTCCCCTACCAGCAGAGACAAGAGTGGCATTTCTGAGTTTTCAACACTCAAACCCTCAGTGTATGAACATTTCCCCTGCATTAGAATGCGTGGCACACACACTTCCATACCACGTTGGTTCTCCGGCCTGTGCTGTCCCCTCAAGCCCTGCCCTCTGGCCCTCACTAACATCTGCTCATCTGACGTGCTCTGCTATACACTACATGGACACACCCTCACAAACTCATGAAACCAGGAAATGGAGACTGGGAGGCGAGGAGGTCTTGAAGGAAGAGATCTCATGAGTAAGATTTAGTGGGCTTTTTCAAAAGGTTCAAGAAAGACGCCCTCCTTCCCCCAATCTCCACTGTGTAAGGCAAAGGGAGAAACCAGAATATAATTCTCAGCAAATATCGGATAAGTGGGAACTTGAATGCCGGCATCAGGAACCCAGAGACTTGGGCTAAATCTGTTGCGGTGCCATGAGAGCACCTACCAGGTACTAAGACAGAAAACGGGCATTAAGAGCGGGCAGCTACTTAACAAATACATATGAGGGTGGGAGCAGCTTTGGGACTGAGTGTGGGCGTACACAAGCAGGGTTCTAGGTGTGCCTCTCATGGCAAACTGACATGGCCGCTATGACTGCGGAACATGAGTTCCGGAGAGCCAGAAAGGGACGAGAGGGACGGGGACAGCTGCAGGGGAAGGTCGCAGTCTTCTCAGACACCAAAGCAGCAATGACAGAGGTTCTGGAGGAGCCTCGGGGGAATGGATGCAGCACAGGCAGGGAAACCCCCCCTGCGTGTCAGGTGATGACGGTCGTGGCCCTGCCATGGAGGCAGAGCTTGTGAGTGGCAAGATGGGGTATCTGGCTGAGAAGAACACTTACTGGGATTTGAACATGAAATGCTGCCCGCAGGCTCGTGTGTTTGAGCACTCGCTCCCTCTCTGTGGTAGAAGGTTATGGAGCTGTCTAGAGGTAAAGCCTCTGGAGCATGTGGGTCACTGTGGGAGGGCCTTGAGGTTTTGGAGCTAGCCTCACTTCCTGTCCGCTTTCTGCTTCCTGGCCATGAAGCACACATGACCAGCTGTCTCCTGATCCTGCCACCCCTCTTTCTCTACCATGATTAACTGTATACCACTCAAACCGAAGGCCACGAGAAGCCCTTCCTCCCTTAAGCAGCCTCTTACCAGGTGTGTGGTTCTAGTAACACGAGACTAAGGAATGCAACACCTAAGCAAGCGTGCCACTGGGCGTCCGTCCATTAGCCTCTTGGGGTAAAGTCAGAGCTCCTCCTTGGAGTGCTCAGGGGGACATACCACCACCCTCCATTTCTTCTCCCCGGCACAGTGCGACTCACAATGTACTCTCTTGGCGTTCCTGGAGTGACCCAGGGCTTGCTTACCACACAGTCTCTCCTCAAAGCATCAATGTTGGTTGAATGACTATTGGGTGAATGACCAAAACAAGGTACCAGTTAGCACTCAGAAAGAAGTGAGAAGTCAAGCAAAGGCTTCATGAAGAAGCCTCAAGCATAAAACCAAACTGCAATCATCCATGACTTGGGTCATTAATATCACATGGCCCACGTTGCCAAGAATGACTCAAGCCTTTGCCACAGGACACGCTTGGTGATTTATAATTTCTTAAAATTGTTTTTGCGCCGGTGTCACCAAAAGATGGGATTCGTCTTCTCTCGGATTATGGACCGCATGAAAGCAGGCAGACCAAGAGATAGGAGAGGTGGCAGATGCTTCACCATACAATTAAGGGGGACAGCAGTAGGCAGCACCCAAGTTTTCAGACAGCTTCCCTAGAAGCTGGAGAACCGGCATCTGATCAGCCTCTGGCATAGGTCAAAGAGTGCAGAGTCCGGCACACTCCCCCAGTCAGGTGGCAAGTCCAATCCAAGGGAGGACAAGGTGATCGTAGGAACACTTCAGGCTCCTCTCACAGGAGGTCAGCAGTGGCCCCAAGTCTTGGGTCTCCGGCCTCCAAACTGCAACCCTAACTGTCCTGCAAGGGGACTTCAGGGCCTAATGTACATCCAAACATGTCATTAACAATTGCATTAAATATGAATGTGCTGGAAGCCACTGCAGAGTGAGAAATTAGCATAGAGATGAACAGGATGGAATGTTTACACAATGAAATATTAATAGCAGACGAAATGAAAGGACTGGCTTTATATTTAGCTGCAAAGTACAATGCTTATTTTAAGTTTCAAAGGGACATGTATGATAGGCAAATACTTATAGGACTTTTTAAAAAATTCTCAAAATGCTTGGTTGTGGACACGAACACACACACACACACACACACACAGCAGAAAAGTACAGACATGAATGGTGGGTGCTACCACTTTCAAAGAGTCACCCTGGGGAGGAAGAGGAGAGAAGGCTGGGGGTGCTGCTTAACTGTTCTTTCTGTGACTCACTTATACCAACATTTCCATTTGGGAGTTTTCTTTCAAATACAAAGCTTAAAGTGAGCAGCGCATAAGTCTGGGCTCATCACTACCCACCCCTCGGCCTCAGAGCGTCCATTAACTCTGGTGATTTGCAATGCAGGCACACCACGCTGCTGCGGGGGTCATGCCCCAAGCCCAGACTCCTTTGCATGTTTATTTTTAACTGTAGCTCCACACTGGTTTCCATGCATTCTTTCGGATGTGCAGTCCACATACTCTGAGTTTTAAAGGATAAAGACATCCATGTAACCCAAACCCTGACCGAGTTACCCGATCAGACTACCACATAGAACACTCCCTTCCTCCGTCTCTAGGCCAAGCCCTGTCCCAATCCCTCCAGAGGAAACCCATGTTGAGACTCTCCTAATTGCAGACTGCTTTTGTTCACTCTAACAATTCATAGAAACAAACGGTGCCATGAGCCTCCGTGGAGAAGGCTGCTTTTATGGCCCATCAAACTTGTTGGGCATTTATTTCCTGGTTGTATTGCAGGGTACGCCCTCCCCCATAGAAAACACTACCAACTTCATCTACTGAATCACCTTTCCAGCCCCTTAATTCATTTAGTTAGCTATTGCTTTGCACACCTGTGCATGTGGCAAGTGTGCATGCATGTTCACATGGCTGGATCGAGGTTGACGTCTGGTGCTTCCTTCGGTCAATTTGCTTCTTACCTGTTCAGGCCAAGTCTCTTACTGGCCCTGGAATTCAACTTAAGAGCTGGTGGACTAAGTCGCTCAGTGGGAACTTGGGATGGGGGGAGAAAAGGAGGGTTTCCCTGTCTCTACTTCCTGCATACTGGAATTATGGGAGTGCTGTTAAACCCAACCAGGTGTTAACATAAGTTCTGGGGATCTGAGTGCCAGTGCTCACAGGAGGCATAGGGGGAGGAAAGGAAGTGGTTCCCAAGGGAGTGGCACTATTAGGAAGTGTGCCTGTGGCCTTGTTGGAGATGTGTCACGGGGGTTGGGGGCAGGGGGGAGATGAGTTCTCCTGTACTTAAGCTATGCCCAGTGTGTGACACACATTTGCTTCTGCTGCCATGAAGATAATGGACTAAACCTCTGAAACTGTAAGCCAGGCCTGATTAAATGTTTCCTTTGTAAGAGCTGCCGTGGATATGGTGTCTCTTCACAGCAACAGGAACCCTAACTAAGACACATCATGGCAGGGACATTGCCTGCTGAGTCACCTCCCCTGCCCCACACCCTGATTTTTTTTTTTTTTAATAACTAATGTTGGAACAGCAGGGCCAAGGGCAGGTATGTGTTTGGCATTGTAAGGAAGTGTGACTTTGTCCGCAGTGGCTGCAATATTCTCTGTCATGAGCGTCCCTGGCGACCTGCGTCCTCTCCAGAGCTCCCTCGGGGTCGTTTTTCATCTCCCTGCTCTGATGAATGTGCGGCAGCTTCTCCCTGTGAGGTCTGCATTTGCATTTTCCTGATGACTAATAATACCAGTGTCAGCTATCTGGGAGAAAGGAAAGTTTACTCTTTAAAATAAGACAGAGACGGGGATGTTTAAACAGATCTAGAACAAACATGGGGTGGGCGGGGGCTTAGATCTAAGACGCAGGCGAGCTGGTTTGCTGTCGTCGTTCAACCTGGGGGGGCTCGTGCACTAAGAAGTAAAAATGCCATTGCGTGTGCCTCTCGGTGTGGGGAGAGGTCCAGAAGAGAGTAAGGAGGGGCTCTGCATCTTCCCGGCATCACCGAGCTCTGCCTGGGCCTGGCATTGAGTCTGCCTCTGCAGGACACTTACCGCTGACACTCGCTGGCGTGCAAGACAAGCTCAGAGTTGTTCCTGGCACAGACTGTCAGCTCGTGCTCTGTGGAGTTGAAGACATCGAGGAGGAGGTGGCATTGTCGGGTGCTGCATGGGAAGACAGAGGGAGGTTTAGAACCCTCCCACAGCAAAGAGAAACAGCTTAACCCTTCCTTCCTCTCCAGGGACTCCCCACTATCTGAAGCTAAGCAGAGGGGTGGTTTGCAATAATGCCAAAGTCTCTGGGCGTGGGTGGGCTTAGAGCCTTGTCATACTCTTTGTGAACCAAGTGACCTTGAAAATCAGCGCAATTCTTCAAGCCTCAGCCAAGAGTCCTTAAGACCATCTATTTACATGGCATACTCAGTAAGGGCTCTGTCCAAATGAGGAAGTCTTCAGCCACCCAAGACTGAAAAAAAGATCTGGGTGCTGGAATGGGAAGACTAGGCACCTGTGTTCGTGCTGACTTCCCTTTAGAGATGGGGCAGGTAGTGTAGGCTGGTTAACTTCCTGGGCACTTGAGGCCTCCTCTCCCTTTGCTTCCTGCAGGGTAGGAAGCAAAGTTCTCAACTTCTAAAGGCTCCTTATAGCAGAGGATGCTTCCAATGGCAGCATCCCAACCAATGAGCCACAGGCTTCTCAGACCCCAAGTAACAGCCGAGAGGAGGCTTCTTAGCCTTCAGCCTCCCCAGATTCCTTCCCTTCCTTAGAATGAGAAGGAGGCCTTGAGGCTAGCAACCACTCAGAGATGAGAACCAAACCATAGGTTGTGAATGGCAGAGCTGGATCCAGAAGGAGCTGGCACCTCCTATAGCGGCAACGCCCTGCCCCACTGACTCCTCCCTATCTACTTCTTAGCCACAGAGAAATACTTTAAAAGTACCATCAGCCAATGCTTCACTTGTACTGATCACCCGTTAAGTTTCTGTTACAGTTGAGTGCTTGCCGAAAACTTAACACTGCCTCCCAAGTACCAGGTGTCACGGTGAACACATGACAGGAAATCAATACCTGTTGGCTGATCTGAAAGGGACAAGCCAGTGGCCACTTCAAGAGCAGAGTAAGGGGGTAGCTGTGCAGGCCTGGGGGAAAGGGGTGAATCATTTGTCTTGGAAGTAAGGGAGAGATAACAGAGGCGAAGAGCTGTGCGCAGGGTCATCCAGCTCTGCGTGCAATCGAACCATGACCTCTGGGAGACGTCTGACTTCTCTTGTGAGTCCCCCAAGCAGGAGGCGGGGCTCTGTTGCTTATTTGGAAAGCCGAGTCAAAGGAGTAGAGAGGGCTGCCTTTGTGTCCTCTGCTACCTTGAGAGAAGGAAACAGACACAGCAGGCAGTGGGACATGTCTACAGAGTTCATACACACACACAGAGGCAGACATAGCCCAGAGGCCAGCGGGTGCCACAAAGCTGCCTTTCCAAGCCCGTTGGGCTTCTCAAAGAAGGGAGGCAGAGGTACAGACGGTGCCGGTGAGGTGTCAGAGGTCTTCAGAGGGTATCCTCGCATTGGCTGATGCTGGGGCTTGGGAGCAAGGGCTTCTTCCCCAGGGACGGTGGCATCTGAAACATGCCTCGTTCTAATATCTATAGGCAGCGTCTTCCCTTAGTTCCTGGGCAAGGGGCAGTCCAGCAATGAAGACCTGACAGGCCTTTGCCATAGCTTCAAGAAATCTTTAACCACAGAAAATCTCTCATCAGAGAAGGAGAGCCATAAAAATCTTAATGGAGGAGGGGGATGAGGCCAGCTTTTAAAGCCTAAAAGGATGCTTTTTCGCTTGCAGAGGACCGCACCGCACCTGGGAAACGGCACAGGGATGTGACAAAGACGCTAGGCACTGTTGTTCTGAGTCACTGTCTGTGTGGGGCATCTGAGCTGGTGTTTCTGTTGCTTCCGTCGACATGATGATATACAGGTGGGCCATTGTTTTCTACCTGTTACTCATAAACTAACTCCCACCTCAGACCTTGGTAGCATCTCCTGCCCGCCATAATATCATTTGCTCCTGTGCCTTTTGGAGTCCCTGCGGTCGGTTTCCCTTATGAGCTGCTGGAACACATAATTTACTTTTCATTCTTGTTCAATTCTTGGTTTTTGTTTGCTCTTTTGGGTTCACCTTTCTGAAGAGGAGGGAAGCCTAAGAGATTTTCCACCCCCCCCCCCGGGGAACCCAAGTCAGAGCAAGCTTTTGAGGGTAGATGGAGCCTGCACAGAAAGTGGTCTAGACTTATGTCTATGGCCGAGGTGGGAAATGGGGAAGAGCTGCCAGAGGCCACACGGGCCCCAACTTATACATCAATTCTGCTAACACACGTATGGGTCTCCCCCTGCATGTCAGCCACCATTGCACATACACAGCTGAGAAAGGGAGGTGAGGAAGAAAGACAGGATCTCAGCTTTCCCACGAAGTTATGGTTGCAGGATAAAGCCTCACAGTATCGGTGATATTTCTACGCATTAACCGAAGATAATTACAAGGAGAAACACTTAAGAATATAGATTTTTAAATGCAATGCAGCCCGGAAAGCATTTATGAATAAATATAATATATAAGACATTTATGAAGAGTACTTTAAATTTCTACAAAAAAATTAGTAAAGAAGATCATATTTTAAAAGAAGTCACAATTCTCCAAGTCTACATGAATTCAATGAGCCTTAATAAAAAGAAGGACAACAAAGTTTTAGTAAGTTCTTATGTGCCATTCTAAGTTATATAAGTTAAAAAAGTGTCAAGAACACACAAAATGGTGATGAGCCTGTTAGACATCAAGAAATCTTCCAAAGCATAAATGATGGAAGACAGCCCAGAACGTGTCTCAGCTGGAGACTGGAGGTCTGACTAAGAGGAGATACTCTCTTGGAGAGGATTCCAGAAAAGCATGGATGGGTATATGCACAGGAAGCCATATCCCTACCTCACACCATGAGCTTAAAAGTCCACAAAATAACTATGTGTGGTGTGAGAATTTCCTCAGAATCCAAACATTTATTCAGATGCCCACTTCTATAGGGAGGACAGGAACTGATCCAACTTACAAGCCTCAGGAAACACAGAACATTACCTCTCCCTAAGGTTGTAAGTCAGTAAACAAATCCAGAGAGACAAGACTTCCCAGTCAGCAAGCTATGCAAGAAACTCTAAGACCACAGCTTCCATGAGCTGCCACCCCTGCTGGGGTGGGAGTTTTGGTGACACAGCTGTCCTTGGGGCACCAGTATTGCTGTATGTAACCCCATTCGCTAAGTTAGACTTGAGTGGAACGTTTCTTCTGTCATCACTGACCTGTCTGTGGTGAATAGATGTTTGCAACTACACTACCTCAAATTTACTTAAAAAATTAAAAAAGTTTAAGACAAGAAAACAGCTTGTGAGAAGTGAAAGATTTCACAAATGAGTTATGACATGTAAAATATAATAAAAGAAAGACAGCATGTTTGGCCATGTTAACGTTAGGAACTTAGGTATGAATGGAAGCCATTTAAAAGCTAAGGCAAACTGAGCCATTAGAAAGCTAAGACAAGCTTCTTGTGGAAAGGTATTTGCAGTGTATTAAACTGATAATAAATCAGAATTCTGATTCCATGGAGAATTCCCATAAATCAATAAGAAATGACTCAGTAAGAAATCAAGCAAAGGGTATGAAGCATCAGTCAAAGCTGGAGGGAATCCAATGGGCAGCACAGACACTTTATCAAGCTAGCAGCCAGAGGAAGAAATCAAACCGAAGACACTATTTCCCACTCAACTTAATGGGAACACTCAAAAAGTGTTCCAGGAGCAAGAGGTGGCCAAGATGTTGCTCAGCAAAAACGAGGTTGTAAATAAATTGGTACAACTTTCTAAAATGAAGGAAGGAAGGAAGGAAGGAAGGAAGGAAGGAAGGAAGGAAGGAAGAAAGGAAGGGAGGGAGGGAGGGAGGGAGGGAGGGAGGGAAGGAGGGAGGGAGGGAGGGAGGGAGGGAGGGAGGGAGGGAGGGAGGAGGAGGGAGGGAGGGAGGGAGGGAGGGAAGGAGGGAGGGAGGGAGGGAGGGAGGGAGGAAGGAAGGAAGGAAGGAAGGAAGGAAGAGAGGGAGGGAGGGAGGGAGGAAGGAAGGAAGGAAGGAAGGAAGGAAGGAAGAGAGGGAGGGAGGGAGGGAGGCAGGGAGGGAGGGAGGGAGGGAGGGAGGGAGGGAGGGAGGGAGGGAATTACTTCCTTGAATGATGTATAAATATACTTATATCTGACAATTCCATGTCAACGTACATGAACTCACAGGGCTCCCATAAGGACATTCTCAAAAGTATTCACTACTACATGGTTGACAGAAGTCAAAGGCTCCTTTTAACTAGGTGAAGACCAACAGGAAAGAAGATGAAACAGGATGGCTCGGAAAAGAGCTTGCAAGAACAGTCTCCTTTGTCCTGGTGTGGTGGTTTGACAAGAGTAACCCCCACAGAATTGAGAAGGATTAGAAGGTGCAGTCTTGTTAGAGGCATAGACTTTGAGTTTTCAAAAGCCCACACCATTCCCAGTTAATTCATGCTTATGGATCAAGATGTGAGCTCTCAGCCACTGCTCCCATGCTATGCTGCCGGCTGCCATGCTCTCTGCCATGGTGATCACAGGCCCTAGCCCTCTGGAACTTTAAGCCCCAAATAAGCCCTTGTAAAAAGTGCTTTGGTCAAGATGTCTTATTACAGCAACAGAAGACACACGGATACATCCTGTGCTGATGATGCCAGGAAAGTAAGTTGCAGGAGAGAACACTATACAGGTATGTAGGAGATGACACATACACTATACATGTATGTAGGAGATGACACATACACTATACATGTATGTAGGAGATGACACATACACTATACATGTATGTAGGAGATGACACATACACTATACATGTATGTAGGAGATGACACATGCACTATACATGTATGTAGGAGATGACACATACACTATACATGTATGTAGGAGATGACACATACACTATTCATGTATGTAGGAGATGACACACACACTATTCATGTATGTAGGAGATAACACATACACTATTCATGTATGTAGGAGATAACACACACACTATTCATGTATGTAGGAGATAACACACACACTATTCATGTATGTAGGAGATAACACATACACTATTCATGTATGTAGGAGATAACACATACACTATTCATGTATGTAGGAGATAACACACACACTACTCATGTGTGCCAGCTTTTAAAGATTTTTTCCCCCCAATACTCCATTCTGGTAATAAACACTAGCCTTTATTAGTGGTAAAGAAGACTATAGGTGGCAATCCCACGGTATACCTTTCTGTCTTTAAGTTTAATATAAATACAATATAGCAAAGTGTTAAAATTGGACTGCTGCTCCCTTCATCCACCTTTGTTTCCATTAAAATGTTTTAGACAAAGCATTTGAAAAACATTTAGAATTCTATCTGAGCCTAGAGGGCTCCTCCAAAAGGCGGAGTCTAAGAAAAGAGCTTTCAGGGAGCTGGGACTCAAGGAAGAGAGGCCAGGAGAGGGCCAGGGTACATACAGAGTGGACAGAAGGGACCAGGCCACACCGGGGCTCTGTGGGACAACTTACTGAGCTGGTCACACTGAGGCAGCTGGGGCCACATTTCCTGGGTCCTTTTAGGACCCTGCAGGGACTCTCCTTCGTAACGCAGTTCCTGAGTCACAGCAGACAGAATGATTCATTCTCCTACCAAATCTTGACCTCACTGGGCAAGCTCTCCCCTGGAGCATCAGGCCTCACACTTGGCTGACTCAAACCACTCTGCAGTGGTTACCTGGGGCCATCCAGGCCTGCATCCTTGGCCAGGCGTTTAGAATATTCCAGAACACAAGAGATGCTGAGCACCGCTGAGGCAAGGTGCTCCCTGGTTACACCTGCATAAATCTGGTTGCTATAGCAACCTACTAAAAAGTAGGCTATGAAATGCAGCAGGGCACATGACTCCTGTAATACAAATACTTTTCAGAAATTAAGTGCATCTCCTGGAAACATCAACAGGGGATTTAAAAAAAAAAAAATACCGCTTCAGATTTGAAGGCAAAGGAGAGTCTCACTGAAGAAACAATGTTTGATTTGGGACTACGGTGGCAAGGAAGCAATCCTATGAGGGTCAGCCTCCTGAAGAGAATGTGCAATTAATGCAGAAAGTCTTGAGGCATGGTGTGATCACAGAACAGAACAGAACAGAACAGGCAGAGAACAGATTGGCAGAACACTGATGATGGAGGGAAGGTCATAAGAAAATATTGGTTTTGTTCTAAGCATGACAGGAAGCAGATGAGGGGTTGTATGATGAGTTCCGATGCTGGAGAGGATGAGCAAACACAGGCTACTCTGTCTCGCCAAATGTATGCAACCAGATCCACCCCTAAGTCGCAGCCAGGGCGCACGGAGTCAAAGACTCAGAGAGTTCTAAACCCGAGAAGACAGATCAAAGTTCTGACCTGGCAGCGAGCTGCACTTTTGATCACCGCCCGCCCCCCACCCCACCTGATCAAAACGGCAGCTTGGAGCTCGGAGGGCTGCAATGACCTTTCCCTAGAATTCTAGTGCTAGGGTCTCACAGGCCTGTGCCAGGGGCAGCAGAGAGGCTCAGAAGAAGCCTCCCTTCCTAGCCTCACCGGTGGGGAGCATTCTGTCCCTTTTGCGCCACCGAAGCCCCAGGCTGCATAGATGAGCCCCACTCTGTGGTCCGGGAGTCTAGCTCCCACAGGCTACAGCGTCAGCACCCATTACATCCAGCTTGCGCTCTGCTCTTCTGGCCAGTAAGTCACACACACAGGAGAAAGTGAGGGCACAGGGGCAAGATTTGGAATAGGGCAGAAGCTAAGGGTTCAATCTGATAGTTACGCGTGAATCTCAGGGTTCATCATCAGAGCACAGCACATGGAATCAGGCCAAAGTGATCATGGTTAGAGTCTCTAACTCTGGGGTGGCATAGAACACAGGAAGAGCCAGGGGGCCCCACAAATGCTTTGAAATCAGACAGCTAGCTGTCCCTGGGACCAAAGACGCTTGGGGCTACCCACTAAGGACCCAGGAAAGACCCCAGCGTCTCTCGGCATCCCATGCAAATACTCAGACCTTGGGAAAGAATCTGTCCCCAGAAATGTGAACTCCGCACAAAGGGGAAAACAGTGGGGCATCTTGAGATGCTTATGTCACAGGAAGATGTGCCCAAGAAGGCAGAAAGAGGCATCCTAGGGAAAGGGGGTGGGGTGGAGACATGAGGCTGAGCCAGGAGAAGCATCAGAGCAGGAAAGTGAGCTGGGAAAATCCAGCCGGTAGTAACTCACTGTAGTAACAATGAGGACAAGGAGAGGAGAGATAAAGCTGGAGCTGAGAGGCCTTCAGAAGATGCCACCCCACACACCGGAGGCCGTGCGTGCTCTGCTCACATTGACCAATGCCTGTACTCCATCTATGAGGGAAAAAAAAATATCCCCGAATAATAATGCTCTAGGAGAGCAGAAATCATACAACAGAGGAAATGAGACACCTAAAATTAAAGATTAAAACCATCCCAAGCATGGAGTGGGGGCTGGCACAACCTAATGAGAAGTATGTTATGGACAACTGAGAAAAAAGTAAAACGCACATACAACTCCGGAAGAAGGTGATGGGCAGAAAACCTCCCAGACTCGACTACGATGTAAACGGATTGTGGAAGCTCAACACGCCCAACACAGCACAAATGTAAAGAACCCCTTATCGGGGAGCAGCACCAACTGCGGAGAGAAGAGGCACATGGCAGAAGGGAGGCCACTGGGCTGAATACGCAGGAGGCAAAGGAAACGGGTGTGAAATGTCTGGAGCTCTGCCATCAGACACGGAGGGCACCGGAGGCAGGACGTTTCCGACCTGATTGAGGGGTGGAGGGGCTGTAAGCTAGGAGTCTACGTCCAAGGGGACAGAAACCAAAGTGTCCTTCGGGAGTGGAAGGGTGGGGAGGGCCGGGACTCTTTAAAGGAGACCTTATGGAAAGACCTTCAGAAGAAAGGGCAAGAACGTTACCCGGAAACTTGGCATGGAGAGAAGGAGAAGAGAGCAGCAAAAATGTCAAGTGCCCAGCGAAAGAGGACTTACTAAGATCTATGACAGTAAAAGCCAGAAGCATAGTCCACTCTGGAGCGGGGACAGTTAGTGGTGATAAAAAAGAACATTGCTTAATGAGTGCAGCCTGAATCTACCGAGAATACACAATCAGTCTTAATGTCTGTGCACTTAGCTCCACGAGGAACCCGGGGAACCAAAGAGATAAATGGACAGAAAGCATAATTAGAGTCAGAGACACCAACAGGGTCTTCCTGGAAATGTACAGACGTGGGGGGAAAAAATCAACAGGACACAGGAGACAGGAACAAACACACGTGCTTGACTGACATGTGATGAAAATCCGACCGCACAGCTGCAGAACACATGCATTAGTGCACGCTGAAAGCACACAGAGCATGTTCTCAGCTAAAGCAGGATTGATCCAGAGGTCAGTAGCAGAATGATCAATGGGACATTACAGATGTGAGGAAATGGACCGGCACACTTCAAACAGCGCTAATGAGAAGCCAGGGTTGTTTGCACTTAATAAAAACCCAAGGTACTTAGAGACCCATAAGCATTAAATGGTTGTGTCATAAGAGATGGGAGGTATGGGGTAACCAGCTCTCATCACAGGAAATCAAAATGAAACTCACTCATGTTCTCCCCCCTTGCCCCTCCCTACTCCCCTGACCTGTGCTTCCAATTTACTCTGGAGACCTTGTCTATCCCCCCCCCGGGGCAGCCATGTATGTGTCCCTCTTGGGGTCCTCCTTGTTTCCTGGCTTCTCTGGGGTTGTGGATTGTAGGCTGGTTATCCTTTGCTTTATATCTAATATCCACTTATGAGTGAGTACATACTGTGCTTATCTTTCTGGGTCTGGGTTACCGCACTCAGGATGGTTTCTTTTCTAGTTCTATCCGTTTGCCTTCAAATTTCAAGATGTCACTGGTTTTTGTTTTTTATTTGTTTTGTTTTTCTACTGACTAATACACCATTGCGTAAATTGTACCACATTTTCTCTATCTAGTCTTTGGGTGAGGGGCATCTAGGTTTGTTCCCAGGTTCTGGCTATTACAAATAATGCTGCTATGAACATAGTTGAGCAAATGACCTTGTGGTATGAACTTACATCCTTTGGGTATATGCCCAAGAGTGGTATCGCTGGGTCTTAAGGTAGATTATTCCCAATTTTCTGAGAAACTGCCATAATGATTTCCAAAGAAGCTGTACAAGTTTGCAATCCCACTAGCACTGGAGGAGTGTTCCCCTTACTCGACATCATTTCCATCATAAACTGTCAGTGTTTTTTTTTTTTTATTTTAGCCATTCTGAAGAGTGTAAGATGGTATCTCAGAGTTGTTGTTTTGATTTGCATTTCCCAGATGGCTAAGGATGTCGAGCAATTCCTTAAATGTCTTTCAGCCATTTGAGTTTCTACTATTGAGAATTCTGTTTAGAACTATACACCAATTTTTAATAGGGTATTTTGATGCCCAGTTTTCTTAAGTTCTTTATATATTTTGGAGATTAGTCCTCTGTCAGATGTAGGGTTGGTGAAGATCGTTTCCCATTCTGTGGGCTGACATTTTGTCTTATTTGCTGTCCTTTGCCGTACAGAGGCCCCGTTTGTTAATTGTTCTCAATGTCTGTGCTGCTGGTGTTATATTTAGGAAGTGGTCTCCTGTGACAATGCATTCAAGGGTGCTTGGGGGAGGAACTAAGAGGCAGAGCAAGGAAAGAGAAATCTGTTTGTTTGGTTGGTTGTTTTTGTTTTGTGTTGTTTTTCAAGACAGGGTTTCTCAGTATTGTTTTGGAGCCTGTCCTGGCACTCATTCTATAGATCAAGCTGGCCTAGAACTCACAGAGATCCACCTGCCTCTGCCTCCAGGGTGCTAGGGGTACTGCGATTAAAGGCGTGCGCCCAACACCGGGCCGGAAAGAGGGAGCCATTATGGGGACAGGGAGAAGTCCGGTGTTAGGGAAACTCCCAGGAATCCACAAGGTTGATACCAGCTAAGACTCCTATCAAAAGTGGAGAGGGTGCCCGAATGGGCCTTCCCCTGTAATCATAATGATGACCACCCTAACTGTCATCACAGAACCTTCATCCAGTTACTGATGGAAGCATAGCTGTGCTCTGGACCAAGCGCCTGGAGTCCCATCAAAGAGAGGGAGGAAGGAATTTTATGAGCAAACGGGGTCCAGATCATGATGGGGAAACCCAGAGAGACAGCTGACCTGAGCTAGTTGGAGCTCACGGACCCTGAACTAATAGCTGAAGAACCTGCATAGGACCAAGCTAGGCCCTCTCAATGTGGGTGATAGCTGTGCGCCTTGGGCAGTCTACGGGGCCACTGGCAGTGGGACCAAGATTTATCCCTAGTACATGAACTGACTTTTTGGAGCCCATTCCCTATGGAGAGATGCTTTGCTCAGCCTTGATACAAAGCTGGAGGGGCTTGGTCCTGCCTCAACTTGGTGTGCCAGACTTTGTTGTCTCCCTATGGGAGGCCTTACCCTTACTGAGGAGTGGGTGGGGGCTCAAAGGGGGGACAGTGGGGGAAGCAGGAGGAGGGGAGGGAGAACTCTGGTGTGTAAAATAAAAAACTTTTAAATGAATAAAAATATTAAAAAGAAACTCACAGGGAGCATAGAGAGGAGACGAGAAAGGAAAGAGAAAAAAACGGACTTAAACAACCTGAGTCTTCAAGAACATCAGTATACTTCTATGATAAGACTTTAAAGGAAAGAAAGGAGAGAGGAGAGAGAGAGGAGAAACAGAGAGAGGGAGAGACAGAGAGAGAGAAAGAGAGAGAGAAAGAGAGAGACAGAGAGAGGGAGAGATAGAGAGAGGGAGAGACAGAGAGAGGGAGAGACAGAGAGAGGGAGAGACAGAGACAGAGAGACAGAGAGAGAGAAAGAGAGAGACAGAGAGAGGGAGAGACAGAGAGAGAGAAAGAGAGAGACAGAGAGAGAGAAAGAGAGAGACAGAGAGAGGGAGAGAGAGAGAGAGGGAGAGAGAGATAGGGACAGAGAGAGGGAGAGACAGAGATAGGGACAGAGAGAGAGAGAGACAGAGATAGGGACAGAGAGAGGGAGAGAGAGACAGAGAGAGACAGAGAGAGAGAGAGACAGAGAGAGACCGAGAGAGACAGAGAGAGACAGAGAGAACAAACAGCCAGATAGAATCAAAGGTCCTCGGAGGGTGGCAAGGAGAGAGACATCAAGAGTTCCAATCTCACCAGTGTCACAACTCAGACGACACAGGACACAAAGTGACAAAAGAAACCCAAGAGAGAAGGTAAATGATCTCAAGAGCCTCCCACCCACTGCCTCTTGGCAAATTCTACCAGTTTTGTTGTTTGTTGGTTTGGTTGGTTTGGATTGGTTTGGTTTTTTTTTAAGTAAGTAAAGAAATAATACTGTGTGATTTCTTAAAAAATGAGAAGTGGCAGAAATGCTTCCAAGGACCACGTAGTGCGCCCCTAAAGTCGATGCAGACAGAAGCGAAGCACTTACCGACAGCCCTCATGAGACGGCTCAAGCCCCAAGTTTAATTCCCAGCACCTGCAGGAGGTGACACCAGTCTCCTTGGGCACTGACGCGCACACACGCCCACACAGACACGTAGAAATAAGTAAAAGTAAAATCTATTTTAAAAGCACAAATGCAATTTGTGTCAAATTTTGACAAGTTATGAGGCTGGAGAGTTAAGTCAGTGCTGAGGAGCGTGCTGCTATTACAGAGGACCCGAGTTTTGTTTCCAGAGCCCACATTGTGGCTCACACCTGTGTAGCTTCTCTTCCGACAGCCCCTTCTGGCCTCCTCGGGCGCCCAGCATGCACGTGGTACACATACATAAATGCGTACATATGTAAAAACAAGTAAATAAATCTTTTTTAAACACGTGACAAATTGGGTCACCTTTAAAAATATTTAACACACAAAAGTTCTGGGCAATAATAAAAAAAAAAGATTAATAAAAAGTTTAAATATGGGGTTGGAGATCAGGGACGCATTCTGCTCTGGCTGAGGACCTGAGTTAGACTCATAGCACCCACATGGGGCAACTCACAACCACCTAAAACTGCAGCTACAGAAGATGTAACGCCCTCTTCTGAACAGTCACAATCATGAGCTCGTGCATGTACGTACACACACACACACACACACACACACACACACACACACACACACTTAAAAATAAACCTAGGCGTATGATAAAATCACATATAAGGCAGCACATGGCAGTAAAGGAAAAGCTCAATAAGCATAAAGAATATTAATCCTCACCTCCAGCTAATGATGTTAAAGTTGTAAGGTCAGTGAAATGGTGCATAGACTCCAAACTGTTCATTCCTTCGCAAGAAAGAACGATATTTTTAATGAGGCTGGGAGGTTGTATTCTCACTTTCCCAGGGATGAATTGCAGAGGAAAATTCTATAGTGCACGTGAAAGTCCAGATTCTTTGAAATTCTGTTTCAAACACACTGTCCACATGCGTAGACTGGTGCACAAACAGCCAGTAGGGAAACCCCACTAGTTCCAAGCAGAGTGGAGATTGTGGGAGAGCATGCAGTTTCTACATAAATACAGAGGCCCAAGTATCTGGTATGGAAAGGCAATCAACATGGATTACACAGATAATTAACTGGCATAGAAGCAAACTCTTATCTTTACTTTTAGGAGAGTGGCATAGAGAAGCAGATGTCTGCAGAATGTCACCAGCAGGTGTCTCTGTGGGAGACACAACAGGCGTGGGCTTCACTCACATACTTCCCATAGGCATGGCTTTATATAATGAGTATGAATGGCTTCAGAAGGGAACAAACATCTTTCTTCAAGTATAACATTCCCACTATTTCCAGCTAAGAACAAGCCAGGCTCAGAGCAATCCCTTCCAGGGCAGGAATTAGGTTCAAAGTCTAGGATTCTACCCCCTTCCCCCCCACCCCCCACTGAGTCAAGATGCCTGCCACATGAACATCTGCTATGTCCTCATCATAGGCCTGGGGGGCTTACTTAAGCAGAGAAAAACAGAGAAAAGGAATAGATTGGAGACTAAGGACATGAGGGAAATGACCATACCTATGCCATGTGCCAGGCTCTGCCTTAAACACACGACATTCAGCTTCTATCTTAACCCTTACAACAACGTATCAGGAGCCAGGGTTTATACAGATTCCGCAACTCACCCCTACGGCAGAGCTGAGTCAGCATGAGTGAGGGCACCTCACCCCCACTTTTCCCTCTTCTGCTGTGCATGTTGGGGGGGGGGAGCGTACACACAATGAGTAAATGTTTGATACACATCTGCGCCTCTGTCGGGGCACACATATATGTGTGCAGGGGCCTGCAGGAGCCTGAGGGTAATGCCAGGGATTTTCTTTGATTAATCTCTATATTATTTTCTTGTTCTGCTGCTTGCGTGGTAAGTTGCTTTTACTTTCTGTGTTATCTCTCAAACCTTTCAAATGCCACCGTTAATGTCCCTGGGCTACAGTGCCTTCGGCAGACTCCTCATGGCTCCTTGGTGAATGGGCCATCATATAGCCACAGGTTAGCGGTGACAGGTTAGAAATGTCTCCTCCCTGTATCTTAGCTGGGCACAGTATTTTTTAATATTGGATGTGTGTGTGTGTGTGTGTGTGTGTGTGTGTGTGTGTGTGTGTACATGGAGGTCAGGAAAACATTCCTAGGAGTTGCTTCTCTCCTTTGTGAGTCTGGGTGTTGAATTCAAGTTGTCAAGCTTGGTGGCCTGCGCCCCCACACACTGAGCCATCTCACCAGCCAGCTCAGAACAGAACATATTTTGTAACTCAGTCATACCACGGGAGCAATAACGAAGTCTCCTCCTTCTGCGTCTTGCCTATCAGTGTGCCCTCGGGACTCAGCCCTGGTCCTGAACTCCCCACGGCATGGCTTCTCCGAATTCACAGAAGACGCAGTTGCTATCCCTACTGCTCGCGCGGAAACTTCATGGCACTGGTTCTCCCCGTCGGCTTACTCATCAAGTCATCTGGGTACCGGTGCCTGTACCATGGCAAGCACTATGCTGGGCATGGCCAAAATGCCAGCTGGTCAGGGTACTTGGCGTCAGGTAGTCAACACTAAGGCAGGAAGAAGGGCCAGCAGCTAAGGCACATGACATCCTAAGGACGTTCCCAGGGCCAGCTGTGCATAGTGGATCTTATAGGACTGGCCCTCCATTTTCCCAAAGAATGGGGCACATAAGAAACAAGAACTACTAACCTTCACTAGTAATTTTTTAACATGTGATTTCATGACCGTACAAGAACAATGTTATCAAACTTTGAGAAGAAATACAGATTTACTTTCAAATCTTATTTGCTAAAATTCTAAAGTCTTACGAAATTTAAAATAATCTAACAAATGTAGCAACTTGGAAAAGCTCTAGCCTGATAATGATCTCCCTTGGAATGGCCTTAATGCCGTATCTGTGGGCATGGGACCTCTGGAGAGCTGAGCAGGCTCCTCCCCAACAGAAACCTTTTAAACGACAGAGGGCATCAGTGGTGTCTCCAAAAGAAGGGTTTCTATTCACCCACACAATACCTATTACACCCTGCTCTGAGGAGGGTATTTTCTACATAGCTCAAAATAGGGATGTCTAAGATTGGATCATTTACTATAACCGTCTAGAAAGAAATTGCTCCTTGGGAGAGAGGGAAGTACAGCTGTTAGACAGGGACAGTGTGGCCTAATCCATTTCAGTCTAGTCCCTAAAAACATTATCGGGCAGCCTGGTGTAAAAAGCTGCTCTCAGAGGTAATTGATCTTCCAAATGCAAGTGGGGTGAGGTGAGAGGGGGGAGGAGGAGGGGAGAGAGAGGGAGTTGGGCAGGAGGAAGGGAAAGAGGAAGAGAGAGGAAGGGAAATTATTCTGCCTCTCATCTTTACTGTTCTACAGCACTTAGGGAAAATGGTTCACTCTTTGATAATTTGATTCTCTTCTCTTCCTGGTGAGATGGACAGAGCAGACATGGTCTCTCAGTAAGGGACAGACAGACAGACCCCGAAACTGCAAATTCTCATCAAGTCATGTGCATAGCAGAAGGAATCGCAGCTGGACACCCAGCTCACACAAACAGGCCCAAAAGCCACCGTATGGTGCCCAGCGGCCCCATGCAGACCCAGGCCTTGGAATGCCAATGTGTGGACCTCACGGAGACACTGCAGACTCCAGGATGCGGTGCCCACTTTCCAGGGGCTTCTGGGACAGGAACAGGATGCTGAACATGACGTACCCAGAATGAAGAACATTTCTCTTTCCCCTTTCGTTCTCAGAAACAAGTCACATCAAAATCTACCAGTAAGGGGGGCAGAGGAGAGTGACTGGAACACACGAATGTCAACTTGAGCTTGGATGTCTGGATACCCTAGGACTCATGAAGGAGAAAAACAAAAAAAACAGCTGGGCAATACTTACCTATGACCTCAGAGCTGAGGGGCAGAGGAAGAAACAAGAGGATCAGATATCACTGGGGTTTGCTGACTGCCAGCCTCACTTCAAATGGAGTAAGAGACGGGGCTCAAGGGAACAAGGTTGAGTAGTAAAGAGCGGGTACCTGACATTCTCTCTGGCCACCACACATACATGGGCACTCATAGCTGCATACATGTATGCACCTCTCTCTCTCTCTCTCTCTCTCTCTCTCTCTCTCTCTCTCTCTCTCTCTCTCTCTCTCTCTCTCTCTCACACACACACACACACACACACACACACACACACGGGCATTCATATTTGAATGCATGCATGCACATACAACACTCACATGAAAAACTGTAAAAATGACAGCGACAGAAATCCTGGCAGTTCTGGGGGCAAATGTCCCACACATATCTGCAGCTGGGCTTCACAGCACAACTGGCTAAACATCAGGCTGACCTTTCAACATACCTGGCTTCTGTTTATACTAAAGTCAGTCTAAACCTCCATGAAATTCTGACACGCAGGTGGTTACTTAGCTGCAATGGCTTTGAAGTAAGCAAACCTGCATTCAGCTGTCACCAGCAAGCTATGAGAGCTGAGGAAAACACACAACATCCGCCCAGCCCCATCTGAGTGTGTTGAGAAGGGGTGTCTGTGTGTGTGTGTGTGTGTGTGTGTGTGTGTGTGTGTGCTGACTTTAAAAGTGAGATGTGTGGAACTCTAGCCCAGCAGGATTCTGACAGAGCAATCTTCACCTGTGAGCAAAAAGCAAGCGATGAATTCATAATGCACCTCAGCACGCCACTTCAGTAAACCGCTAATGCTGAGTGCCCAAAATGCATGCTGATTCTGCTGTGGTCGCTGAGGAAAATAGTACTTCAGCTCAGCCCCCACGCTGCCAGCCTCAAAACCTAGAGGGAGTCATCAAGGCTTTGCACTTCCAAGGGTCCTCCCATGGCCTGGCCCAGTGTTGAATGCTGCCACATCCCACCTCCCAGATCTTGCCCATAAAAATTAAGGTTTCTCTTAGGTTGCATGCATGGTTTTATATCTGAGCACTAAGTTTTGTTTTTTGTTTTTTTTTTTTAAGTCAAGGGATAATTGTCATGGGACAAGGGACAAAGATATGCAAGATAGACCAATGAGTTCTTACACTATCCGAACCTTGCAATAGCACACAATACTTCATTGAGGCACAAAGACACTGGCCCTCTGGGATGACCTATGAACCTGGTCTGCTTAGAACTGGAATCCTTCCCGGGGAAAGGGAATGCCAGAGGCACAGCCTAGGAAAAGAGATACAAACAGACCCTAACACCTTCCCAGCCCATCTCCTCTCACCGCCTCTCAACCCATAGTCAGCCACAGCTCAAAGCACCAGAACCATAGAGAGGGGTCACTGTCTGGAGCTGTGTGTGCATGGACACCTTCCACGGGATTCGTGTTCCAGAAGCTGCTTTTGTTCCTGAGCAGTACCTCCCTGTGGGACTGCATCACAGATGGCTCACCCATTCTCCTGCTGACGGGTATTCGGAGTCATCGCCACACTGGAGTTATAGAAAGTAAAGCTGTTACATAAATTCTTACAGGAGTCTTTTCTGTAGAATATATATATATATATATATATATATATATATGCATCTTAATTTTATTCTCTAAAATAAGCACGCAGAGATGAAACTGGCAGCTCACTGGGTGGCTATGTGTTTAAGAGCTCCGAAAACAGCTGCTGCTGGTCAACTGGGATGCCCACAAGTCCCACTTCACTCCAAGCTCGCCAACACTGAAGGCTGCCAGCGTTTGCCCGTGTGAGCCATGCTAGGAGGTACACACTGGGGCCAATCATAGGTTTGCTTTGTGTTCCTCTAGCAGTTAATGAAAGAGAACATGTTTCAGGTGACTGAAGGCCGTTTGAAAATACCTGCTCAAATGCTGTAGGATATGTTATGGCATGACTTGCTGATTTAGTTTTTGTTTGTGGGTGTTTTGTTTTGATTTTTTTTTTTTTTTTTGTAAATCTTGCATTTTTGGTCTTTGGGGGCAGACCACCAAGCTCACAAATAAATATACAGAGGCTTATCTGTGCCCAGCCTTAGCTTGGCTTGTTTCTATCCAGCTTTTCTTAAATTATCTCATCAATCTTTCCCCTCTAGGCTTTTCCCTTTTCCTGATCTCCATACCTTTCTTTCCTTCTTTCTCCATGGTGTGCTGGGTAGCTGGCCTGTATTCCTCATCTCCTTCTCCTTTTCTCGATCCTTGAACTCCTCGTCCCAGATTTCTCCTCCTATTTATCCTCTCTTCCTGCCAACCCCACCTATCCTTTCTCCTGCCTGGCTATTGGCTGTTCAGCTCTTTATTTGACCAGCCAGGTGTTTTAGGCAGGCAAAGAAACACAGCTTCACAGAGTTAAACAAATGCAACATAAAAGAATGCAGCACATCTTTGCGTCATTACGCAAATGTTCCACAGCATAAACAAATGCAACACACCTTAAACTAATATTCCACATCAACTTGCCTTTGGGTGAGTATAAATTTTTTGGATGGTTTCTTTATTTATTTTATTTAGAGAAAGCACTCAGGCATGCAACATGCCAGAGCATACATATGGAGGCCAGAGAACAGCTTTCAGGAGGAATTTCTTGCCTTCTGCCTTCTTGGGGCAGTCTCTTTCCATGTGTCTGCTGCTGTGTTGTATAACTCTGGGCTACTGAGCTCACGTGCTTCCATCTAAACACGGGAGGAGTGTTAGAATCACAGATGTAATCCACAGCATCTAGCATTCTGCTTGGATCCCAAGGATCAAATTGAGGCATCTGGCTTCCAGAGTAAAAGTGTTTTACCCTTTGTACCATCTGGCCAGTTCAGGACAAGTATAAGATTTCAATTTTCATGAAATAAATTATTTATCAACATTTTATTTTATAGTTAGCAATCCAAGCAGATCTAATAAATCTCTGGCCCCTAATCAGGGGGCTCCCTTGCTGAAAAGAAAAGGCTCAGCAGTTCTCCATAAAACTACTGAGACTATTTATGAACTGTCTACTTGGGTATTCTGACCTCTAGTCCAGGTTGCTATCAACAATACTCTCTAGATTATTGCATCTTTACATAGTCTCAAAATCACATACCTAACTCCTTTAACTTGGGTCTTTCAGATCATGTAATGTTTCCTGCTCCATTTCAAGATATTTTCCTCCCTTTGGTTTTTGGAGACAGGGTTTCTCTGCACCTTTGGAGCCTGTCCTGAAACTCACTTTGTAGACCAGGCTGCCCTGCCTCTACCTCCTGAGTGCACCACAACCGCCCAGCTCCAGATAGAACACTGTTAATAAATACTATTAGGATTTGCTTGGTGTTGCCTTGAGTTTATAGTCAATGCAGAGGAAACTAGAATCTCAGCATGATCCAGGTCTTCTGAGTAACCAGCTCCCAACGTTTGCCGGGCATCCAAGCCTTTTCCCTCGGTTCTGACACCTTCTAGAGATGACATTTTTACAACATTATCCCTGTGGTTTGTGTTTTGGTTTCATTGAAACATTATTTTCAATTCTATCTTCAAATTTGTAATTGTTGCTAATAAACAGAAATATAGCTGGCCATGGGTACTGTACAGTAGCAGAAATGTGGATGACAACAGTTGTTTTTTTGGGTTTTTTTTTTTTTTTTTATCCTACTATCCATTTCTCGTTTTTAGGTCTTTAGTTATTTTTTAAACCTTACTGCTCTAGTATTACAAGGGATATAACACGGTGCTCACAGCAGACAGGTTTGCTGGGCTCGTGTTCACGAAGGAATTGCTCAGACTTGCCGTGGAGCGACAGCAACCATAAACTCACATTGAATTCTGCCCAGGGATACCCTTCATCAGTTGTGATGGCTCTCCCCTTTGTTTTGCTAATGGGATAAATTCCAATGGTTGACTTTTCAGTGCTTAAAAACTACATGAATTTCTAGGATAAACTGGGATTTTTATTACTCTAGAATACCTTCCATGTGGCTGAAATTGACCTGAATTTGTTTCTTAGCTCAGCCTTTGAATACTTGAGGCTACTGGCCTAAAGCTTTTTCTTCCTGTGATTTGGTGTCTCAGGAAAGCAGCAGTATGATGAGGGTGGGGTCAGGAGTGACTCCTCCACATGAGCTGCCTTTAAGGTGCTGGCTTGCTCTCTTAAAAGCATGAACGACTTACTAGAGAAGTCATCTGGGCCCACCCAATGCTTCGTGGGAACTTTGTGATCGACAGTGTCCCTTTACACGCTCTGTTTCTCCTTGTGTCAGCTTGAGTACGAGTTGTCCACTTTCCTCCTTCAATAACACTAATCCACTTTGCCTAAGTTGTCAAACTCACTGGGACATGGCTCTCTACAGTATCCTCTTACATTTCCAAATATGGCATATACAAAGGCTGTTCTATGTTTGTGTTTTCTCTCTTTCCCTTCATTGCCCTGGTTATGATTACTTTTATTCTGAATCTATTTAAAGTATCAGATTTGGTTCCATTGACTCCAAAAATCCTCTCTCACACCCCATTTTACTGACATGATTTCTTTTCTATAATTTCTTCTAGGAGTACTGAACTCTCCGGTGTGTGGTTCAGAAGCCATATTGTTGGTGTCAAGCCATTCATTCCATAAGAACAAAGGTGGAGCTTGTTAACAAAAATGTCTAGGTTGGGTACAGTTTTCCTGTGGGTTTTATTTTGATTTGTGTACTTGTCATTATCAGATCCTCAGGGAATAATATTCAAACAGTCAGGTATACTATGGGGTTATCTGTTTTTCCCCTTTGTGAAATTATGTTTTTAAGTGTATTTTTATATTTAGGACTGTAATATTCTATTGAGAACTCAGTTTGATGGGGGATGTCCCTCTTTGTGCTGTAAATATATGTTTCTCTTATTGGTTGATGAATAAAGCTGTTTCTGCCAATGGACAGGCAGAATGTAGCCAAACAGGAAGTATAGATGGGTCTACCAGACTAGGAGGAATCTGGGAAGACGAACACGGAGCACGGAGAGTGAGTTACCAGGTAGATGCCATGTAGCTACCAGGAAGACTGGATGCCTGGACATTCTCCGGTAAGCCTAGACCATGTGGAAATACACAGACTAATAGAAATGGATTAATAATTAAGAGAGAACTAACTAATAAGAAGCCTGAGCCATCGGCCAAACAGTTTATAATTAATGTAAGGCCTTGTGTGCTTATTTGTGGCTAAATGACTCCAGGACTGGGGTGGGACAGAAATACCTACCCACCCTCAATTCTTCAACCCCCACGCTTAACTCCTCAATCATTACAAAAGTTCCCTCCTCTTTTCCTTCCCAGGTGTTTAATATTAATAACTCCACACTAACCTCCTAAGTATCGGTGTTCACATATACTGTGCACATTTGGTGCTGGTTTCTTGTAAGAGGCATACAGTTAGTGTCTTGCTGCCATATGGACCACCTTAAACTGCCGTGCTGAGTCTGTCTGCGCTGGGAAACTTTGGACACAGACATATAAGCTTGCACTGCGTCCTTTCAGCCACCCAGTCCTTGTCCCTTTCTCCTATCCCTCCCCACTCACAGCCCAGAGGAAGCTCAGGTCTTCTCTATTTATTCATTTATCGAATGTCCCATCACTCCTGTGTGTACACTGGTGTTCCCATTCCATGCCAATTCTGTGTGACAAGATCCTACCAGGCTGGTGAAGAGCAAGAAGTTGCTTCATCTCTCCCTTTTCCAAAGAGGGTGCACCTGGTGTTTGGGGGTGCTGGCTGGGAATGGGGCACAAGGGCTCTGATACATACATAATGTGTTAGAGAAGTGAGGACAGCATGGGGCTCACAGGAACACACACACACACACACACACACACATACATACACACACACATACACACACATACATACATACACAAACACACACATACACACACATCACACACACATACATACATACATACATACACACACATACATACACACACATATACACACATACACAAACACACACACACATACACACACACCACACACGGCACGCACACACACACACACATACATACATACATACACACACATATACACACATACACAACACACACACATACACACACACATACACACACACATACACACACACATACATACATACACAACACACACACACACATACACACACACCACACACACGGCATGCACACACACACACACATACATACATACACATATACACACATACACAACACACACACATACACACACACACCACACACATACACACACACCACACACACAGCACGCACACACACATACATACACACACATATACACACATACACAAACACACACACACATATACACCACACACGGCACACACACACACACACACACACACACACACACACACCACACACATGGCACACACACACACACACATACATATACACACATATACATACATACATACATACACACACACACACCACACAAACACACATACACGTGCATTCTCTCTCTCTCTCTCTCTCTCTCTCTCTCTCTCTCTCTCTCTCTCTCTCTCTCTCTCTCCTGCTAGGAAAATGTACAGAAATTCAAACAGATCTCAAAGGCAAGCAGATGTTTTCCAAAGGATTAAATACAAGAATGGTAGTTTAATAAAAGGAACACTTGTAGAGAAAAGATGAAGTTGAAACCCGCGAGACTGAATGGCCTTTGCCACAGCTCAGGTGGGAATGGCTGTACTGGAGCTTGGTAGGAAGCAGGAGAGGACAAGGTCTATCCCAAACAGAGTGGGAGGGCCTCTGAATGCAGTCTCTTCAACACTGGATCTGTCTGCAAGCCGGGAAGGACGTGGCAGCAAGCAGGCCTGGGGCCAGCTGGGAAAAGGGCACACAGTGACGAGTGACCTGGAGACAGTGAAATTTCATCCCAGGATTCTGGGATCAGTTAGACTTGGGGATAATTGAATAAAAGAAGGATCAGAAGTGAAGTCTAAAATCCAAGAGCTGGAAAGAGAAGATGAAGGCTACAGATTGGCAACAGAGACCAGAGTGATACTTTAGCCAACAGCCAATGCTTCTAGGTTCCTTCAACCTTCAGCTGCCATTTAAGGGGCCATCCAGCAGCCACATAACAACGAGGTACAAAAGAGAATTCATGGCAACCTGTGACACATCTGAGAAGTCTTGATGGGCAGCGGCAACGGGGAAAGAGAAGAGGCAAGAAAGACAGGCACGACGCAGGAGAGCCACGTGCGGAAGGCTTGGCACACCCTAACACTGGCTGTCAGCACACAGGCCAAATCTGCCCCGGGCAGGAGCTTTAAAGCTTTGTACAAATTCAAGCAGAAGCCACCTTGGCAGTGAGGACCGAAAAGGTGATAGATGATGAAATGGGATGCTGAAAGGGCCAGATAAGCCATTAATTCTTGCTGCAGCCTTTCTCCAGTAGCTGGGGGGTGAGCTAGATCCATTTAAACGGATTTTTCTTGTCAGCATTACAATGGACACCATACCTCTATTTTACCCTATAGAATACATAGAGGAATAACACAGGTTAGGTGCTATTTCTAAGGTTCAAATACAGATAGGTGAACATTAGTCAAGGCTGCTGTTTAGCTCAATTACGCACATACAAGGATGACCTAGCCCACCAATCCAGTGGAGCTCAGGAGAGGTGGGACCCCATTCTCCAGGGCTTCCCAAGGGCTCCTGGGAAGCACTGCTGCCACTTCCTCAGGATGAGAATAAGATGAGGAACTGTCACCGAAGAGAAGTCTAAGAGAAACCCAATGGCCCCCTCTTGCCACATGTGACCCCGAAGTCGATAAGCCCACCCTTCCCTTTGCTAGGATGAAGACCAGCCTGGAGGAGTCGGTGGCAGAGAGGGCTACCTTGAGGGAATGATTCCCTGTGCAGAATGAGCTGGTGTTGTGCTGAGCTAGAAGGTCCTTGTGATGCTAGACAGTGAGTTCTGAGACAAAGCTTTCGTCTCGCCAGGCACAGGGGCATCGCAGAGAACAAAGCTGAGCTCCTCGGGGAGTACCAGATACAAGCAAAGCACTGGGCAAAGCCCCCCTCCCCCCACCCCACCCCTACACCCGTTGAAGAAGGGGTGGTCAGCAGAGCAAAGCGCCTGCCCTGGGAGGGCCCAGCCACAGAGGCGCTGCCACACAGCATCCCAGCTGCCCGCTAACACCGAGGAACACTGTCCTGCCGAAGGCATGGCTCTGCTGGGCGGCAGCGAGGCTGGATAACCAGTACCATGAGACACCCGCACCCCACCTCCTTCCTGCCCGGTTACCTGGTTGCCGGAAGTGTGCTGACTCTAGTGAAAAACACAGACGGCTCAACTTCCACATGCAGCCCCAGAGAGAGATTCCGGTAATACCCTTCCACGTGGCCTGGGCCTCCAGAGTACTTGAAGTTCAGGACCGCTTCCAGGGTCTAAAAAGTTAAGATATTTAACAAATCAGTACCCACAGGAGATGAGGCTCCACGCTGGGAGGCAGAGAGGGCCTCGAGACCCTCACACACGTAGAGGATCAAACAACGACTCCAGCTCATACTGTGCATATCTGGTACAGTTTTTCCTGTGGTATCAAGGGTC
Organism: Cricetiscus sungorus; assembly: GCA_030556225.1. Lineage (NCBI taxonomy): Eukaryota > Metazoa > Chordata > Mammalia > Rodentia > Cricetidae > Cricetiscus > Cricetiscus sungorus. Next base: position 46,481,032 of record JANBXA010000366.1, read on the forward strand.
TAAACAGTCCTTCAGCTGAGCATGCAGGTACAAGGGGCTCTCATGTTTAGATACAACATTTGACAGAGCAAACACACTGATCGTGCACCAGCAGATGGCTGGGAAGGGCAACTTCCACTGAGGATGAAGAGGGCCAATTTCTGCTCCCAGGGTGACGATGACTAGAAGCCTGAGAGGAGGCAGAGGCCCTTCTAGAAAGACAAGGGCAGTGCCACCATGCCAGGAACAGGACACAGAATGAAGAGGTGGCGGGAACCACCCAAATGGTCATGAAGGCATCGGTATAAAAATGGTGAGTGACTAAAGTTAAGTAGGGTGTACCAATGGGGCACGACCTCCCTTCCTAGGCTCTTCCCCATGATTCCCCCCCCCCCACCCCTGCTGAGTGCACTTGCAAAAGATGATGGGAGAGTACCAGGGTAGATGGTACAAGGAATATACGATGTATTAAGCCACCATACATTGAAACTCCAGCCTCAGTCCAGTCTGGCCATATCTGACCATCCTTTCCTTTGATCCTTTGAGGTGAGAATTTTGTATGCTTGGGGAGAGCAGCCCAGACCAAGAGCGTGGGGGCAGGGGTGGGGGCAGGGGTGGGGGCAGGGGTGGGGGCAGGCTACAGGGACACTAACAAGGTACAGCGAGGCAGAGCTCCCTTCTTAGGAATGCTGAGTGAGGGCGCCCGCCATTGTTTTGGAGTACAGCGCCGCTGTATCGGGAGAAGACGCATGCCCAGCAACTGCCACGGGTAGTGGTATGGTTGGTGCAAGAGGAGAGAACACTAGGAAGCCACAGGCAAGACGGAGACGCGCTGCATCGACCTGAGACTCAAGAGGGATGAGTGTAAGAGGTAAATCCTACAGGACTGCGACCCCAGCCTCCAAGTCCTGCATGATCACCCAGGAGGAACAGCTGTGAGCAGCCTCATCCATCTCTGCGCACAGGCCGAGGAACACTGAGGACAGAGGACATGCATTACAGAAAAGCTGGCACCTCCCACGTCCCCCACTCAGAACAAGGCAACTCTGCAGGGATCTGTAGCCTGAGAGACATAGGAGGTAGCCATGGTAACAAGAAATCTTGGCCCAGCTAACTCCTGACTAAAATGATGGCGCCGTCTACAGCAGTGTCCCCCGAGCAGGTGCTGAGAACAGAACGGGGCCCTGAGGGCAAATGTGGTCATCACCTGACTCTGCAGGCCGGGAGCAAAGAGCTTCACTATATTTCTTACAGGGAGTAAGTCGAAAAGTAAAACAGGAGCAGAGAAGGCTCTGCAGAAGAGACTTACTATGGCTGGACAAGTCAGAAACGTTCACTATACAGTCCTTCACATTCAGACTTCGCAAACAGCACAGGGTGAAGAGAAGCTAAGAGCCTGGGCTGTCTTCCAGAGGACCTGAGTTCTGCGCCCAGCACCCGTGCCTAGTGACTCACGGCTGCCTATAACTTGAGCTCCAGGGAATCCCACATTCTCTCTGAACTCCCCAGACAACTGTACTCACATGCACAAACCCATACGGACACATGCAAAACTATTAATAACAAACTTTGCAGACAGAACTGTTAAAGAGGGAAAGCATGGAGGCAAAACTTCCTGCCTCTTAGCCATAACACCTGGGGGCATAGTGGGCAGACCAGGACGTAACAGGACAGTGCCAAGCAGGCCCAAGGATGCAAGGCCAATCACAACCCCTGATGTATATCGTTCTGTGTCAAAAAAGGAGAGAGAGCGCTCCCAGCACACCTGGCTCTCACAAAGCACTTTCCAGGAGCAGCAGTGGGGACAGAAGTCGGGCACTGTGTGAGAGCTCGGCCATGGGGCCTCCAAGTGCACGCACGCTGAGGCACTAAAGTCGGGCTCACTCTGCCCTAGTCACTGTAACAGGAAGCCGCGCTTCTAAGAGGCTGAGGTGAGGTGCCGACCTTTGGCCCTTGTCTTAGGCTCCCTACTGCTGTGAAGAAACACCACGACCAGAGCACCTTGGAGAGGAAAAGGGTTTATTTGGTTTATGCTTCCACATCACTGTCCACCACTGAAGAAAGTCCAGAAGGAACTCAAACTTGGCAGGAGCTGGTGCAGAAGCCATGGAGGGTGCTGCTTGCTGGCTTGTTCCCTGTGGCTTGTTCAGCCTGCTTTCTTATAGAGACCAGGGGAGGTCCTGCCCGCATGGGCTGGGCCCTCTCACAATCAATCTCTAACTAAGAAAATGCCCCACAGGCTTGCCTAGAGCTGTATTATGGAGGCATTTCCTCAACTGAGGCCCCCTCCTCTCCAGTGACCCCAGCTTGTGTCAAGCTGATACGAAACTAGCCAGCACAGCCCTCCTGTTCAGACTCCTCAGTGAGCTCACTGTCCCCTCTGCCTCCCGTCACTCATACTGTCTTCATGGCCATGCGTGCGGCGGGTATCATTCACGCCGGCGACACCAACACTGTCATTGCGGAGCTGCACCCACTTTAAATCCCTCTTCCTGACTACCCAGGGAAACCCTCGCCTCTCCTTTACTAACGAAGTACTTGGTGAATCAGGCGATTGTCTAAATTCAATGCTCATACATTAGTCTCACTGAAGCCCCAGATTCTCTTCCCACCCCCACTGGCCCAAAGCGCAAACAGGTCAACGCCAGGAAGCAACCTGTTTCTTGCAAGCATGTCCCACAGCCCTTGAAGTCACATAAGATGACTTTTGTCAGTTCTGAGTATAGCTGACTCTAGTTAGCTAGTGAGACCTCTCCCTCACTCATCTTTTCAGAGCCTCCCAGAAATCCTTTGTGTGTGAGGATCTGGGCTGGGTGTGATGTGAATTTGGCCTTTGACCTTAGAAAGCTCTGTTAGCGCTCAGAGCGTGGACGTAGGAACAAACCACCACGACAACAATCCAGTCAAGCTATCAACCAGCAAGGAGGTTGACAACTTGCTTCAACCACAGGCACAGTGTCCAAGAAATCAGAAAAACTCTGTGGTTACCTTTAAAAAAAAAAAAAAAAAAAAAAAAAAAAAAGAGCCAGGATCATGCAGCAACTACAAGCCGAATTTAAAAACCACCTTCAGTGAGGACAACAGGAGAAATCAGCCAATCAGCCAGGGGAGAACAGAAAGTGCACAGGGAGATAACTGTCGTGCACCGGGAAACCCATGCTCCAATTTTCTTGAAATTAGCTATTTCTTTACTCTGTAGAGAACCAAAGGAAATATATAATTGGGGGAGCTGGTATCTAAGTTATAAAACTCAAGCACAGAAAGGATTTGCTGAAATTGAATATTGTTGCCGTCCCTCCTAATGATTAAAAGGAAGGGAAGAGAAATGAAAAGCAATCTCAGCCTAGCAAAATGAGAATATTTTAATGAGGCCATAAAGTGAGCTGACAGGCAAAAGGCACAGGATGTACAGAGAGAGGGACGATACACCCTTCCTTTCCAGAATCCCTTCTCTCCGTCCTCACCCTGAGAGAAGGCTTACAAAAGGCCGCAAAGAGCAAGGAACTGAAAGCAAAATATTTGTTTTCAAAGCATAGTACACTGGTTATTTTTCAAGCTAATATGGGGGTCTTTAACTAGCGACGTTTTGTTGAGCACCTGTATATGTAAAACACTGAGTGGCCTGCGCACTGTACCTATAATAAGAAAGGTGCCATCTACATGGGCAAGTGTCTTAGTTTCCCCTCCGGCTACTGTGATAAAACACAATGACCAAAGCAACCTGAAGGGGAAATGGTTTGCTTGGCTCACAATGCAGTCACAATGCAGTCCATCACTAAGGGAATCAGGGCAAGGGGGGCTTGAAGCTGCTCCTTAAATCCACGGACAAGACGGGAGCTCAAGGAATGAATGAATCCTGCATGCTTCTGATCAGCTCACTTTCTTCACTCCTAGATGGTTCAGAATCCCCTGCTCAGTGCATAAGGTCTTCACTCCTCAATTAACACAGTGCAGATAATCCCCCACACACTTTACAGGCCAACCCAGTCGAGACCATCTCTCATTGAGACTCTCTTTCCAAATGACTCTAGATCCCTGACAATTAAAATTAGACATCACGGCAAGGTTCTGTGTAGTTAGGGGACCAACCTAGCCCTTGCCCACTCTATTTCCCCACCATTCAAGGAAATAACTCATAAGAACATTCAATCACCCATCTGCCATCACTTGCTGACATGGACGAATATCCTCTATTCGGAGAGGCCATGACAGTAAAGAAGGTGACATACTGTTGCCCTGAGGATGCTCAAGTTAGTAAGTAATCGTGCACAGATACATCTGAGATAAGCTGTTCCCTACATTGCCAAAGCTAGGTGTCGAGATGCATGAAACCTTTGGTGGCCAAGAGCAAGATGCGAGGAAACAAGTTAAGAAAGAGGGCAAAAACAAACAATTCTTAAATTAAAACCAGTAACACCCAGCACCTCCCCCCAAAGAACAGAGTCGAGTGCAACTCCTTAAAACAATCAAGAAAAGTGGCATCCTCCTCAGGTTAGTCAAGAAAAAAGGAAACAAAATTCCAATGTCAAAAATAAAGATGGGCCTCAGTACAGATCCCACAGAGAGAAAAAGAACAGAAAGGAAGTCGAACCCTGTGCCAATGCCATCAGCAATTTAGGCCCAGTAAGCACTTCTTCCCAACCAGAACCAAAGAGAAGCATAAATCCAAAAGCTTCATGATGGCCAGGTGCTGAATTCACATGAAAACCATCTCCCAAAAAAAGCCTGATATGCAGCTGGTCACCCAGCACATTCTGCCAAACGCCATCTTAGAAAAATGACAGTCTCATACAACCAGCTTGGGAAGAAGGATGGAAAAGGCCAGGGAGGTGGATCAGCAGGGAAACACACTTGATACCAAAGTCTGACTACCTGAGTTTGATCCGAAGTCCTCATAATAGAAGAAGAGAACTAACTCCTGTAAGTTGTCCCTTGATATCCATATGCATACTGTAGAGCGCACGCACACACACACACTGGAAAACGGTCCCATTGCTAATCAGACCACTATTATTCAAGTGGTGAAATGGACCGGGGAGTGGTGTCAGCAGCGTGGGTGACTGGAGACAGTTATTCTGAGAAGAGTAGATTCAAGAGCACACTAAGATCAACCCTTCGTCTCTATGAGGAGACCAGAGTTGCTTGGGACTGGAAACAGGAGAAGACTTGGCTATAAACGAGTCAGAGACACTTTCTGGGGTCATCGGGTATTCCACACCCCAGTGATGGGGACGGCCATCCAGGTCTTACATTTGCCAAAACCCAAGAGGCTACAGTGTCAGAGGCTACACTGAAAATAATGCAAGACGTATCCAGTAAACTGGATTTTGGACACCGATGTTATTAACAGGCGCACAATGGTTTGTAGACATTGAAACATTGTTTAAAGTTGGCCACGTTGATATGGGACAGCTGTGGAATCTGCAGAATCTTAGGGGGGGCCTAGCAGTCCCAGGTTCCGCGCTAAAGAACGGAGAGCGAGCCTGTGACTGACAGTAATTAAAAGTGCATATAACCTGGGAACAGGCTTTTCCCTTCTCTAGTTCAATATCCTTGATCCGCATCTGTGTGTTCTGACAGATATTGTCCGAGATTTTGATCAGCTCTTGTCAGAACTGTTATTGTTCATTTTGTATTACTAATCTAATGTTCCACAGCCTCTAATATAACTGAAGCTATTACAAGAGAAAAAAAAAAAAACGGCCACCCTCATATGCATCCCGGCATAAGCAGGCCTCTAATTTCTGAAGACCCCAATTGAACCTATCACCGCAGGCAGATCCATACTGAGATACGACAAAAGATAGAAGCTGGGATGCAGTCCACTTAGGGAGCCAAACGCCCAGGACCAGTCACTGGCTGGGGTTCATAGCCGCCACCAGAGCAGCACAGCCGTCTACCAGGGGTCTACCAATGAAAGCAACACCATTGCTTTGTAGTTAATTAGCACTTTTAGCCAAAATCTCTCTTCGGTGTTGATTATGCCTTAAAGATACCAAGCAGCTACAAATTAAAACAGCACATCCATGGTAACACAGGGGTTGGCTTGGGCAACAGCAGCCTTCAGCATAGTCCGGTTCAGGAGACCCAGGGGGCCTGTGCTGGCTGAGAACTAGGATCTGGAATCTCAGAGGAAGGGGAGGAGAAATGGCCAGAGGCTATCAGCAGCACAAGTGAACATTTTACTGCTGGTACCACAGAAAGGAAGCAAGTTAGAGGCTGGATGGAGGACCAGACGAGTTCTCAGTCAATGCGTCTGGATGGTGAGCAGCAAATACTGTAAGGTATGCAGGCGCAGACATCCTGTAGACCCACAGCAGAGCAGAGAGCAGCATCGGGGACCCTCCTTCCTCTAAACTTTGGGAGCCAGTGCTGGGACTCAGTGACTCAGTAGCACGGCATTTACCTACTATGCAGAGGCCACAGTTCCATGCCTAATGTGAAATAAAATAATAAAATATAAAATTACTCTGAAAGTGTGACTTTTTTTTTGCCCAAAGATTTTGTTCAAAACTTTGCCCAAATTTTGACAGCTGTGACAATTAAAACACCCTCAACTTTACACGACATTTCTATTGTCATGAAAAATTGAGCATCTTTTCGTATACTTGGGTCACTACCGTCTCTTCCTGTGAATTATTCATTCATATCCTTCCAGCATCTCCCTTGACCTGTCTCTTCCTCATAGACTCCTAGCCGTTCCGTTATGTCAAGAATGTGCTTTGTAAACATCATGTCACTGGATAAGCTAAGTTTGCTGCCTCCATTCCAAAATCATTGACTTTGAAATTATCTCTATTTTGTTCCTCTTATATTGGCTAGGACCAGCGAATCAATGGATGGGAATTAACAACTTCAAAAATAGACCCTACCTCATGTAATTGGTTTTGACCAAGGGTGAAGATGACCCAATGATCAAATTAGCTATAGGATGAAGCCAATGGTCAGACACCTCGACAAAGGCTGTAGGATAAACAAGTCAGACCTCATCACTCACAGGAGTGTCTCTCCCCTTACTGGGCAGACGCATGGATACTTCAGGAGACAGGAGGCTCACAGAAAACACAAAAGACATTGCATACTTCTGGAAAACATCTTTATTGCAGGCGCAGATTTTTCAAGGCAGGGTTTCTGTGTGACCATGGCCATATGTAGACCAGGCTAGACTTGAACTCAGAAATCCACCTGCCTCTGCCTCCTGGGTGCTGGTATTAAGGGTGTGCACCACCACCACACCTGGCATCAGGAAAATAACGTATTATTAGACAAATCTCATTATTATTATTATTAGACATTTCATGCAGGCTGTCCACTGAATTGGCACGCCATTGCGCAGAATATTCTCTTTCTGTCGATCTGTGGGTATGTCCGTCTTTCATTCTCAACACTGATAATTCGTGAGGGGAAGGGTTTATACTCCCTTTTGTGGATACATCTGCTGGGGATGTCAATTTCATTATTTTCAAAACACTCAAGTTTTGGCTTTGTTAGTTTCCTGCAATTGCTGTAGCCAACATAATATTTGCCACAAAGCAAGAAGTCAGTAACTGTCTAGCCTGTGAAGTGAGGCTAGACAGTTACTCACACACACACACACACACACACACACACACACACACACACACTCTCTCTCTCACACACACAGATACACACACACACAGATACACACACACAGATATACACACACACACTCTCACACACTCTCATACACACACACACATACACTCTCACACACTCTCATACACACACTCACTCACACTCACACACACACAGATACACACACACATTCTCTCTCACACACACACACACAGATACACACACACACACTCACACACTCTCATACACACACTCACACACACTCTCACACACTCTCATACACACACTCACACACACTCTCACACACTCTCATACACACACTCACACACTCACACACACACAGATACACACACACACACTCTCACACACTCACACACACACACACACACACACACACACACACTCAATGTAACCAAATGACTGCAATTTCACAAGGGGAGTCCCAGAAAGAAGGATGTGGGCACCGGGTGCTGGCTGTATTCTAGTCTAGACTCTGGGGACACTGTCACAGAAAATGCCAGTCTGATAACAGTTACCTAGGCATCACCTGAAGAATCTTGCTAAGTTCAAACTATGTATGCCTGACTCTAAAGGTCTTGTACTTCCAGTCAGGCATGCATGCAGAAGAGGGTAAGTTGCCCGTGCAGAATAGGATGATGGGGAAAGGTTGGTAATGCCCCAGAGACCAGGGCTGGCCTCCTCATGGAAGGTCCTAGGCAAGGTACTATAGGACACAGCTCCACCTTGGCAATGAGTGCATGGCTTGTCTCTTATGCGGAGTCAGCTGCATGGTGGGCTGGGAAGGGAAGATAATTCATTTAAGGAGGCCTGAATGTGGGATAAGTTATGTGAATGCTTGCTTACTTTTTGTTTGTTATTTTTGATGTTATTAATTTTGTTTGTTTGTTTGTTTGCTTTGCTTTGCTTTGGTTGTTGTTTTGTTTATTTCTTTTGTTTTGTTTTTTGTTTGATTGATTTTGTTTGGTTTGGTTTTTCAAGACAGGATTTCTCTGTGTAGCTGTAGTTATTCTGGAATTCACTCTGTAGACCAGGCTGGCCTTGAACTCGGAGATCCATCTGCCTCTGCTTCCCAAGTGCTGGGATTAAAGGTGAGTACTGCCACTGAAGAAGGGAGAAGTCAGGGTGGGAGAGAGAGTGCCCAAGCAGTACCTAGAGTTCCAGCACTCAGGAAGTGAGGGTTTTCTAGCAGGCAAGGTGGACCTCCTGTATGAGGGCATCCGAGGTTAAAGTACAAGGAAAGATAAGGATGCCAGCTCTGCAGGACCTGGAAGGCTGTCCCAGACACAGGAAATTGCAGAGAGACAGTGTTAGAGGTGGGGGATGAGCCCTGAGAGGTGGCAGAACGGGCAGAGGTGCACGGCAGACAGATGGGGCTGAGCCACTGCTCCCAAAGGATAGAAAGCCCAGGGGGATGTCTGTGAAGACAGAGAACATTCTGGCCCGGGAGCAGGAGGCACAGAACAGGGGAATTAGAGGATGCAAGCTGGAGAAGAGAGAACTATTCACACAGGGCTGACAACGGCACGAACATCAAGTCTGACTCTGCAGACGTGTGAACGTGGTATTAGACTTCACCAGACAACCAGACACTGAGTGGGAAGGAGCAAGGAGGCTTGGGTTCCTTCGGGAACTTTCAGTGGAGAAACTAGGAATAAGGGATGGATGGGAAAGGCGGACAGGTTTTAGAGGACACATAAGTTTGAAAACCCCGCACAGGTGTGTGGTTCCCATGGTCAAGAAGTCAAAGCAAGAGAGACAGTGTCCAGGCAGAGGTGGCTGCATAGCCTAGGGGACAGAAGACAGCACACTCTGTTCCTGGCCGACTCCTGAGCCCTTTAGAGACACTGCATTATATTGGCTGAAACAGATCACGGGGACAGGCTGCTCGTTATATGCTGTCCTGTGCTCCTGCTATCTATGAAACGTTGGTCATGCTGGGTAGTCCTCAGTTTTACAAGGCACATCTTGAGCAGCAGAGAGTAAAGGAGTGATTAGTCTGGGCCGTGGGAACAGACTGCACTGCCCAGCACAGATCTGGCTGTCACTGCCTGCCCAGCTGCCTGGTGAGTGGTGTAATGGGCAGCTTCCTTATCTGGTTATCAGGAGGACAAGACCAGCTGGTGTTTGAGAAGCCCCTAGAACTGCACCTGGCATTGGGGAACGAGCTAATGTTGTTACTAATGAGTCGGTGTTTGACAGAGAGAATGGCAATCGGGGGCTGGCACTAAAGGATAACAAATAGAATTAACGTCTGCCTTCTACATTAAAAAAAAAAAAAAAAATGACTGGCCCCAGTCACCCAGATATGGATAAGACTTTATCACAGCTGTCTTTAACACTTCCCAACCCATGCCTGTTTGCCCTGGTCTAGGGTGTCAGCATAACCGAGTGCATGTACGTGCACATGCACAGGCGTACACACACACACACAGGTGTGCCCCAGGCAAGTACCGGAGCTGCTAAGGCTGTCCTGCTCCGTGTCACCCGCTCAGTGCAGCCACCAAGATCTGACTGGGTGCAAATCACAGAGCCCTCCTCTCTGAACCTTCTCCACCGAGCTCGCTGTCCTTTGCACCACCGCTCCTGTGCATGGCTCCCTCTTGCCCAAGCAGGACGATGCGGAAGAAGACAGCGATGCCGGGGGTAGTGACCTCAGAATGGCAAAGTGGACTATCACAGTGCCCAGCACAGAAATGGGCCATGAAATGGGCCATGTCGGCATGCTTGTCATGGCTCCTATTGGCTGTCACCTTGATAGACACTAGAATCACTGAAGAACAAACTGGACGTGTGTGTGTGTGTGTGTGTGTGAGAGAGAGAGAGAGAGAGAGAGAGACAGAGAGAGAGAGAGAGAGAGAGAGAGAGAGAGATTACCTATATCCAGCTAACTGTACTGAAAGACCCCTCCCCACCCCCAATGTAAGTGACACTGTCCCATGGGGGATCTTAGTCTGAGTTAAGGAAGAGGCTGAGCTGAGCAACCAGCATGCCTCACTCCGTTCTGGTAGATGTAACATGACCGGCTGCCTCAAAATCCTGCTGCTATAGCTTCCCACCTCCCCCCCCCCCAGTGATGACTATACCCCAAAATGGAGAAAAAAAAACCCTCCCTTCCATTTCTTCTTGAGTGGTGTTTATTAAGTCATGAGAAAGGTAGGTAACGTAGGGCTCCTTTGTCCACCTCCGAGAGGAAGGACCACGTGTCCCTCTGCTACTTAGAGTAGGGCCTGACATCGCCACAGGCTTGTGTTTGAATGGAGGTCCTTCCTCACTAGAGAGGAGGCTAGGAAAGCATCACGGGACATCTCACTCATCCCAGGGTCACTAAGACCCAACGTGGCATCTCCGGTCACAACCAAACAGCACGGCGTATGTGTGGATGGACACGTGACCCCCACTTCTCCCACTGCTTCCTGGAGGACAATTAGACATGCTGAAGCAAGATACATAATAACTGACTCAAGAGAGGCCACTTCTCCCACTGCTTCCTGGAGGACAATTAGACATGCTGAAGCAAGATACATAATAACTGACTCAAGAGAGGCCGAGACTTAAAGTTGCTTTGGGAACACCTGGGTAAAACGAATGGTCACGGTATGGTGGCAGCAATTTCAGAAAGCATCGCCTGCTCCGAGTCAGTCTCTGAGTTCTACCCTCTCTGGCAGAGATTTGCGGGACCCTCTTGCAGTTACACTAGCTGGGCTCCGCCAGGGCTAACTAACAGCCACACACATGGCCTCTGAATCCACTGTCCTGCTACAACCCCACATCTACCCACCTAAAGCTCCACTAATGGACAGTTGCTGCCTGCAGTCAAAGCCTAGGTAAGTGCCGGGCCCAACCCCAAAGTGCAATGCCCCCATCCCCACCCCAGGGCTAAACGCAGAGCCTGGCATGCAGGCCAGTGAAGAAGGCTGACCAACACTCGCTGAGTACGTGAAGGAACAGAGAAAACACCTTCAGCATTGGAGGCATGGCTTTGAGTGAGTGGATTAGTTTCTGGGAGAACGGTCCCTATTATAAACAGGAACTTTTATAGCATCCTACAGATGCTTTTTTTTTTTTTTTAATGCACAGCTGTGAAAGGGGAAAAAGAAAATCCCTGTGTGCCAAATAAGAATTTCTAATTACATTCACCTAAGGCAGATTTACTCTGAAGACCACGATCAGCTAAATGATGTAAGTTTGTAAGTTACGAAGGAGTAAGACAGGACGTTGGCGGGAAAACCCTGAGCCGAAGAAAAGCTGGAGTTAGTGATGGGTCAGCAAATCATCCCGAGTTCAAAACTAACGAGTGAGGTGGATGCGAACTTCACCTCCATAGCAGGGGTCACATTACCACCAAGGCACCCGACTCCCTCTCTGTGTCCTTAACTCTACCACTGACAGGGAGAAAAAGTGGAAAGGAGATCCTAAGAGTACCTTTACCTGCATATGGAGTCTGAGGGTCTGCCTGGGGTATACGAGACTGTCGAAGGAGGAGGAGGAGGAGGAGGAGGAGGAGGAGGAGGAGGAGGAGGAGGAGGAGGAGGAGGAGGAGGAGGAAGAGGAGGAGGGAGAGGAGGAGGAGGAGGGAGAGGAGGAGGAGGAGGAGGGAGAGGAGGAGGAGGAGGAGGAGGAGGAGGAGGAGGAGGAGGAGGAGGAGGAAGGCAGGAAGGGAGGAAAGCAGAAGAGAACACTAGTTATGTTATTTGTTGATGTGACAAAATACCTTGCAAAGGATTAGTGAAGTATACCAACTATTTGTCCTGTTGCTGTGACAAAATACCTGGCTACTTAAGGGGGAAAGGGCAAACTCTAGCTCACGATTCAAGGGCAGGCACAGTCCATCATGGTAGGATGGCACGGGACCAAGAGCATGCCAGAGCTGGCCACACTGCCCACTCAGCTCACTCCTGGGGTTTTACTCAGTCCCTGACTCTAGCCCACAGAAGGGGCTGCTGACTTTTAGAGTGGGCCTCCTACCTCACTCAACCTAATGGAGGAAATCCCTCCTAGACATGCCTGGAGCCTCGTTTCCATGGTTATTCTAAATTCTGCAAGGTTGAAGGTCTGGCGAAATTAGCCATCACAAGGAGAAAGGGTTTATTAGGGTAGTCTATCACAGTGGGATGGCATTTCTCCTAGGTGATTCGAAATCCAGACCGGGGGCCGGGGAGATGACTCCAAAGGTTAAGCAATTGTTGCCAAGTCTCATGAACTGAGCTCAACCTCCAGGACCCACATGGCTGAGGGAGAAAACCAGCTCCCATGAGCTGTCCTCTGGCCTCCATATGCGCGTTACAGGATAATTGACTGAACCCCAGGATTTCATTATTTACTGGAAAAACCTGTTTCTGGGTGTGGTGTGGCTCAGGCCTAGCCCACACCTTTAATCCAAGAGCTTTCTTCTTGAATACTGTAAACAAGATTAAATAAAGTCAACCATAGGTTAAGACGTAGAGGTGGCCCTTAGGAGTCAGGACGACCCAGGAAAGTGACTTTGTTCTCTGAGCTTTGAATTCCTTGTGTGTGCAGTAACATGATAAAGGCGTGCTCATCTGCAGGTGGCTATGGACATTAACTATGACAATTCTCTAGGTCACACCAGCCCAATTCAGCTCCCTCTGCTGCCACTTGAGAATAGTTGGTGGCACCTGTATGGGGACTGGCAGCCGACAGGCCCGAGGCCAACACTCCCGATGCAGCCTTAGCACTGGAAACCCAGGTAACGCAATCTCACCCATTTTCAAACAGGGAGCTTTTATTGCATCAACATGATTCTGGCTAAGGAAAATGGGAAGCAGTGATGGCCATGCTCACTACTTTTAGCCAGAAGAAAAGGAGTTTTGGAGACCATTCTTAAGTACAATTTCAGCTTGATCTGTGTTAGGCAGGAGGCCCATTGGATGGCAAACACACCCTCTGCAGTGCCTGGCTGGAAGGATGCTCTCTGGCTTGGACTGCTCCCACCTCCAATGGTGATGCTTGGCACCCTCCCTTTCATCGTGGAAGGGAGAGCTTGTCATCTGGTCCCTCACCAATACGATGCGTAGGCCCATTCCTCCTCTGTGAGATGGGATGGCACTGACACACTGTTATAAAAGTTTCCTTCCAGGGGGTGGGAACCAGTCAATGTCTATCCCCTCTCCACGGAGTCCCTACCTTGGGAACCATTGGCTTGCTTACAGAGTACGAGTGACACTACAGGGTCCAGATCGGAGCCTTCCCTGCGGCTGAGCAGACAGAGCAAAGCCCCTTCCCCTTGTCTTCCCAGACTGTACAGCTTAGCACCTCCTCCACACCCAGGCCTTGTATAATTAGGGCAAAATTTACAGAGGAGTGGCTGGGAGGTGTGGCTGAAATATCAGATTAGGTCAAGCAGATTAGAATCCAGTGCCCCTGCTCGTCTTCTGGAAGAGAATGTAAAAGTCCACAGGCCTGGTTGTGAGGGATGATCATAAGTAGACATGGCTGATCTCATAAGGATGGCCTCAGTTTGGCTCAGAGAACAGTCCTTACAACACAAGAAGAGACAAGGAGCCTGCTGTGACTCCACTTGGATTTTTTGATGGTGACAAGACCTGGAATGAGCAGGAACACAGGCTAAACAGGGCCTGTGGCCTGGCTCCTCAAACCCATTGGGCCACTCTCTTTCTTTGCCTCCCTCCTCATGGACATAAAGTTCTAGAGGCAGTCTGAGAGGCCCACTGCCTTGGAAGAATTCCCTAAGGTCTCCCCTCCTCACAGCCCTGTCCACCAAAAGCATAAGGCTGCCATTTTGCCTTTTCCAAATCTCCCAAGAGACTGGGGACTTACGCAGAGCTTCCCCACGCATTTCTAACTTGTAAGGACATAGACTTCCTAATTATTATAACTTAAAGGGTGTTTACTCAACTCAGAGCTCAAGGCCGAATTCCACATTCAACAAACATGGGCACACTGTACCCTTCTCTGGCCCTCAATCATTTTTAATCTTCAAAATAAGAGACACATTTACAAGGTCTGTTCTGTAGAAGGACAATATACACCCAAAAGCCTAGTGTTGCAGGGTATTTGATCGTACTATGACACCCCAGGGCTGTGTTAATAAAGTTAACCTTGAATCAAGGTGGCAGAGCCAGCAACTAACTGACCAGAATTAGCCATAGAGAAGCCAGGAATGTGGACAGAGAAGACACATGGGAAAGAGTAAGGAGAGACTCAGAAATTCAACAGTCTCTTCTGTGTGGGAAATGTGTGGAGAAGGGGCAATATCACGTCTCCTCTGCTTCTTTGATCTATCAGGTTTTTACTCCAATATCTGGCTCCTCAGTCTTCACCGGTAAATGGAACAATAGGGACTTGATCCCCCTGGGCTGCAGCCTCGGTGGCCAGCAGGGCACTGACTGCAGGGCCATGGGGCTGCAGATGGGAGTTAAGATATCAGTACGTTCGTTCCTGTGCAGTTGCTAAGCTGACAGAAAACCAGTGAAGTGGCCAGAACACTTCCTTGCCACCGCCTGTGCCTGTGCTAGAGAGGGGTCTGGGATTTTCCGAAGCAAGCAGGTTCCTAGCCGTCCCGTATCAGACTATTGCTGCTTCTTTCTGCTCAGCTTCTCAGTCAGGCATTTGGAGAAGCTCGACACAGCTCCAAGGGCCCTGGGGGAAAACAGCCAGGCTGCTCCCGCAGTATTTTCTCCCCAGCCATGCATGTGCAGAAATACAAGCTCCTGCGTGCTGTGGGCCACTTCCAGAAACATGACGATGACCCTCAA
Source organism: Cricetiscus sungorus (assembly GCA_030556225.1). Classification (NCBI taxonomy): domain Eukaryota; kingdom Metazoa; phylum Chordata; class Mammalia; order Rodentia; family Cricetidae; genus Cricetiscus; species Cricetiscus sungorus. The sequence continues at coordinate 46,496,364 of JANBXA010000366.1, forward strand.
TACATCCTCCTCCGGCACACGGGGGAGGTCTTGCATTTCAACGTACTAAGAATAGACGGAAGGAGGCTGGAAATGTGAAGGGCATGGCACTCGTTCCTCAACGAGGCAGGGCCAGCTGGGAGAGCTGGTGCCCTCAGCTCAAACACAGTAGTGGTGGGGGAACAGGTTCAGGAGAGAGGCTGTAAGAAGAAAAAGCAAATAAAAAGCAAGAGTTGCCTTTGCAGAAGGAAAAAGAAAACACATCACACACCAAGGAAAGAATGGGGCTAGCTTGGGCGGGCGCCAGCACCACACGCCTAACCTTCAAAGTTTCTCTGCATACCTGCCTCAGCGGAGTCAAGCCTGGCACAGAAAAAACCGAGGATCTGCCGGAAAGGGGCTAGATATGCAGGGAGTTAATCTGTGGCACCCAGGGGCACCACAAAGCAAAGCCAGATGTGTCCAGGCAACTGGCCGGGCTTCTCCACCAGCTTCTGCCTAAAAGTGGAATCGGGTATGAAAAGCAAAAATAACACAGACCATTCCCGTTACCCAGAATGAGGTGGGGCATAAGGAAATGTCAAAAAACCCAGGGCCATCAGGGGCCAGGGGCCAGGGACACAATGACAAGCAACACTTAGCCTAAACCAGTTGCCCTGCCAGAGCTTGTGCAGAAAGAAGCCATACGCACATAGCAGCAGCTGGAGCGGGCAATGCACCTTGAAAGGGCAGAGGTGCTTGGGAGCTCCTTCCATAAGGCTCCTTAGCTCGCCTCCTGAAAGCAGTGCCTTTGGCTATGACCGTGAATGTGTCATGATCCCACGATGCCCATTTCCTGAATTCTCAGCCCCCAACGTGGTGCTGTTGGGGAAGGAACTTTAAGAGCCGAAGCTTAGCAGGACATCTTCAGGCCATTAAAGATAGACCCTTCAAGGGGATCTGGGGACTGACTCATAGGCTTCTCTCTCTGCTTCCTGGACGCGGGAGGAGCCGCTGCTTCAGCATACACCCCAAAACAACAAGCGCAGAGAACGGTGGCTGAAATGTACAGGGCAGGCTCTGGAGCTGCCCCACTGAACTAGGCTGGCTGGCTGTCCAGTGGACCCCATGGATCTTCTTGCCTCTGCCTCCCTGGCGTTGGGGCCCCAAAGGTGCCACCATGCCTGGCTTTGCACACGTTTTCTGGGAATCAATCTGCACTTTACAGGCTGTGCCGTCTCTCCTCCACATCCCCATTGGTTTTCTGTCTGGATGCTATCTATTATTAAAAGTGGGATATTGACGCTTCCTGGCATTATTGTAGCGCTGCGTGTCCCTTCGGCTCATCAGTATTTGCACAGCCGCATACAGGCGTGTTGATACTGGGTGCACATATATTCACTGTAGCTGCTATATCTTCCTCCGTAGCTGGATTTTCTAGTATTATATAAGGGACTTCTTGTTCTCATAGCTGATTTAGATTCAGGCTCTCTTTTGTCTAGTGTAAGTATAGCCACCCCTGCCCTCATTTATGTAACATATCATAGTCCATCTTCTTCACTGTCTAATCTGGACAATGGGAAACAATGAAACAACCAATCAGGTGTGGCAAATGTTGGCTGTGCTGACAGTTCCTTGCTCACCATTAAAACTGTTTTCATTCTTATATCTTAATTTCAGATTCTCAAAATTATAGAAGCAAGCGACAGAAACGTTAGCATGCCTGCCCTTGCCTTCTCCAAATGTAAATGGCTTATGTAACAACTGTGGAATCGAAACGCATGAAACCAACGTCTCTACACTTCTGCAGATGGATGGCAGGCCTTATTTCAAGCTTAACCGTTGTCTGACTAACGCCCACCTTCTGGGTCAGGCTCCTGCTAGGGACACACGGTGTGCATTCCGTTGTCGCCTTTGTTCCTAGACAGCAATTCAAGCTCCCTTTGTCTTGAAGAGCACTGGCCAGGTTGTTTCTTACAATGTCTCTCAGTGAGAGGATGACAGACCTACCCTCATGGCTTCACCGAAGAGCTCAGGGTGGTGGTGTCTGCTCTACTCAGTCTCACACTGGCATGTCTTGTTCCTGATGACAATCACCATGCACGCCACATGGCCAGGTGTCTTCTGTCATGTCCGTCCCCTGATTTCCTTTTGTAGGTGTGGCAAAGTTCATAGATGGAGAGGGCCATGGGGCCCCTCTATTGGCAATTCCTGGAGGAGGTCGGAGGGGCTCTTTTTCTTCAATGCCATAACCACAGGCAAGCTACCCTTGCTTTATTAAATATCATCCCACCTATGCACAGGCAGGCAACTCTTACTTAACTCAATGAGCACACACACACACACACACACACACACACACACACACACACACACACACAGGCACAAAGGCTGAGGGGGTGGAGCTTGTTGAGGAGAGAGAGGAGAATAAGGGAGGGAAGGAGAATGAGACAGGGGAATAAGGACATGAAAATGACTAAATTTCTCTGTGGAAATCTGTGAAGCAATTTTAAAGATAATAAAGAATTCATACAGCAACCAACAAATCAAAATTATGGAAAATGCAAACTGGTGCATGGTGATGGAAAAAGACTACTGTTCTCCTGGTGAGGGGACTGGGCCAGTGCAGAGCAGCAGGAAAGACTGGTGTTCTCCTGGTGAGGGGACTGGGCCAGTGCAGAGTGAGCCACAAAGAAGCACCAGCAAAGGCAGGGTCCTGCCCGAATGGCGTGCTGGTGTCCTCAGCAGGGTCCTGCCCGAATGGCGTGCTGGTGCCCTTGATGGTAGAGCCTTGACATATGCATACACTTATGTTGTGGTGGCTATTCTTTGTGTCAAGCCGACTACCTCTGCAACTAAAACCCATGCAGCTAGGTACACCTGTGAGGCATTTTCCTTAATTAAGTCCTTTGAAGTAGTAGAACCACCTTTAATCCAGATCTAGACCAGAAGATCCACCTGTAATCCAGAGCACACCTCCCACTGGCAGTCTACAAAAAGGACACAATGCTGTCACTCTGGCTGGCAATCCATTCCTTCAGCTTTATAGCCTACTTCTTCAGGGTTCCAGCATCTACTGAATCCCATCACAGACAGCTAGCCTCTGGATTCTCAGACTTTCCTTTGGTAGACTGCCATTGTTGGGACAGTAGGACCACAGACTGTAATAAAGCCTCTTTCTATGATTGACTGACAGGTGATAGACAGATAGATTCACCCATTCATTCTCAGTTCTGTTTCTCTAGAGAACCCTAACAAGGTCAATAAGGCGATTTTAAAATGCAAACAAGAACAACCTACCATATGCTACAACATGGATAAAAATCTAAGGGCATGAAGCCTAGTAAATAGAAGAGTTAAATAAAAGGACAGATACTAATTTGTATATTTATATATGAATGAAAAACAGCAAACTTCAGAGGGGTGGTGGCTCATACCTTTAATCCCAACACTCAGGAGGCAGAGGCAGGAAGATCTCTAGGAGTTCAAGGCCAACCTGGTCTATAGAGCCAGTTCCAGGACAGCCAAGACTACACAGAGAAACCCTGTTTCAAAAAGCCAAAACGCAAAACAAACAATCAAAAACCCAGCAAAACTTCACAGGAGCAGAGAGCAAAATGGTTACTCCCAGGGGCAATGGAGATGCTGTTGACCAAGCCTATATACTTTTGTCATATAAGTTGACTAAGAACAGTAGAATGAATTTTAATATTATACTGCAGGCATTTTATGGCCCACAGTTAACAATACTGTATCACAGGCTGAAAATTTTGTAAAGAAAATATGTTTTATTCCAAATGTTCTTACCAATATGAAAGACACACACACACACACACACACACACACACACACACACACACACACACACACACACACACAGGCCCCGCCCCAAGCCATTAAACTGGTGTCTGCTAATGTAGATGTAGAGTAGATAAGGGGGTCACTTCCCTGGGACTCTCTGCTTTGAGCTGGGTCCTATCTCCCTTACCTAGGATCATTTGCTATTCTGAGTATGCTACATACATGACTCTCCTATAACAGCCTCACGGACACTGTCTACTCCTGACTTCTAGGAGACTGTCTCCTCTAGTTTTAGAAGACACCTGGGTCAGCCCTTACATGAGCTGAGATCCAAATAGGTGACAGCTGACAATGGGATTAATGTCGTCCCTCTCAGTTGATACTTGAAATCTTTACTACATATGGCACACTGGAGGTAGAGCATTGTGACACTGACATTGTGGTGTCGCCGAGAGTGAGTTCTAAAATATCCTAAGTGTCCACTGGGTTTGGATGCCAATTTAGCAGCCTATAAAAGAGTATTAATCCACAGTAGAAAACTTGTTGGAACCCCTGCCCAGTTCTCCTCAAATGAGGCCCTCAAATCCCTAAGGCCTACCACATCCTATGTGGATGGCTCTCCGACCCTACACTCAGCTTCTGTTGTACCCACACACCTCCACCCAAGCCCGGTGAGTGCTCGCCATGGGAAAGAACCTTTGGCGGCAAGGGTCACCTAGGCAGGGAGTGCCTGGTAGACACACGGAGGGCCGGCCAAGCCATCAGGGAGATGGGGAGAGAAGACAGAAGGAAGACACAGTAAGCGAGAGGAACAGGCTTGGACAAGGAGTTAAAAACATGACATCTCATATGGAGAGCTGCATGCGAGCCCACGGGGGCTCTGGATGGTGGCGGGGGTGGGGGGGTGGGGGCAGGGGTGACAGTGAGGCTGCAGAGACCCATGGGCGTGGGAATCCAGCTGGGGCTCAGAGGCTTCCACACAGCTGATATCATCAGAGCCGCCTACAGACATCGCTTATTTTCCTAGCGACATCTGGAACACGGACATTAAAGACAACAAACACAGTCCACCCGATGGGGCCAGGACACCTGAGAACCTGCCTTTGTTTCATCACACCAGTTACTCCTCTCCAGGCCTCAGTCTCAACAGAGCACCTCACAGAGTTTCCCGCCACTCGAGCCGCGAAAGGAAAGTGTTTCAGAGAAACAAATAAACAAGTACATATGCACATGTGTGTATATATATATATTTTCTTGAAATGTAAACTTCACTTTTCCAAGAAGGCTTCCTGTCCCCACCCCTTCCCCATGCCCCGTCCGTCCTCACCCTCCCAGCCCCACAGCCTGAGTCCAGCTGCTGTTTCTCCCTACTTCTCCACCCACCCTTTGTTCTGTGTTCCGGGCTGGGGCTCGGCTTTGACAGTACTTCTCCGAGAGAGAGGCTCGCTGCCTCTCATGACTCTCTCTCTCTCTCTCTCTCTCTCTCTCTCTCTCTCTCTCTCTCTCTCTCTCTCTCTCTCTCTCTCTCTCTCTCTCTCTCTCTCTCTCTCTCTCTCTCTCTCTCTCTCTCTCTCTCTCTCTCTCTCTCTCTCTCTCTCTCTCTCTCTCTCTCTCTCTCTCTCTCTCTCTCTCTGTGGAGAGAGCCTGTCACCCTGGCCATGGACTTCCTACTCCTTGGCACTGACTGCTCTCCCGTGTGTTGGCATCCTGTCTTCCAAACCTTAGCCTCGTCCCCAGCATATGGCGATCCTGGGCTCACAGCGGTCACTCGGTGAATATACCCACCAGCACGTAGTACCCAGAGGTGCGCAGTCTGGGTTCATGCCTCGCTCCTCCCCTTTTCACTCTCCGTGCCCCACAATCACCTGTGGTCCTGTTCCTAAGACAGAACCAAGCCTGACAATTCTAAGGATGACAACCCCCTCTCCCCCACCAGCTGTACCCGTCCTGGCCTCCTAGGCCCACGGAGCAACAACAGTCTTTCCAAAAGCCTTTTCCCAGGGGAGATGAATCCCTTCCTCCCTGGGGCCTCGGGATCCATTCTACATCCATCTTCTGTGGCTTTTTTTTTTGATTGTTCATTATAGCACAGTACCTCTCTACAATGACATATGCAATTAATTAATTTTCATAACTTGACTGTTGTATTTTGGCAGAGAGGACATTTTCCTACGCCAATTTTACACTAGCCCACACGACCCCTTCCTGAGAAATGTGAAGCCTAGCTTTGCTTGTGCGATGCTGGATTGTGGGAGACCAGAAACTTTCTTCCACGTCCTTGTTTGACAACATGTCATTCATCATGTGCAGTGCCTAGCATTCTGCATTGTATGGGTTTGGGGGAATGCAATTCTAGGCTGAAAAGGACAACAACAACTAAGGGACACGCACAGAGGAAGGAAATAATAAAGCGGCCTAAAATCGGTAAGGTCAGAATTACTGGAAGGATGGGAGACAGTAATGTCAGTGCCCATTTGACAGCTCACGTGTCGGTCTGCAGGCTTGGGGCTACTGGAGGGGAGGAAGCAGATGCACATCACCCCTGAAATTCCCCCGTGCTCGGCACTGAGTTTCCCTAGACAGACACAGTGATAGATTCAGGAGGAACGGATGCATACACCTTGGAGGCCCGAAGGCTAGAGGCTGGGGGTGAGGCCAGGGCACCGTCTAGAGAACAGGGCCATGAGAGTCTCTGGGAAATTAGACACTAGGCAGGGAGATCCTGGCCAGTCTGAGCAGGCAGCACTGGGGTTGGTATAGGGCATTTCTCTGGGGCCAGGGCTACTAAAACTAAGAAGGAAGGACAGAGCATCATGGCCTGGATGGGCTGGACACACAGAAGATTCTACTGTTTGCTACAGGATGGTGAAGGTCTCTGGCCAGGAGACGCAGAAATAGACAGCTGTGGGCAGCTTTCTATACCAGGAGGAAAGTTCCCATCATGTAGGTGAGCCACGGCTCTGCTTCCCAAGTGCATACACCAGATAAGCCTCAGAAGGCTGCAGATGCTAGCAGTGGTGGGTGGGGGTAGCATTCCTTCTGACAAAAGGGAAGAACCTGCAGACAGGTGGAGAATCTAGCATTCAGCACTGTGTCCTGCCACCTGTGGGATTACTGGGCATCTCAGTACTGAATCCTCATCTCATCTCATCTTCACACTATTAAAATCTATTCAAAATGAAGGTGGTGGCTGGCTCCAAAACAGCAACACCTGGGTGTTCTGGGAAGCCAGAACCTGCCAAAGTTTTGTGTTTGGTTAGGAGACAAGCCTATAGCTACTCACCCACTATCCCAGCTTCCTGGCCTCTAAGCAGAGGGCAATGAGGTTCACCCCACCTTTCGGTGCCTGCACTCATCAAAGCCCCCTCTTCCTTCCTAGGGACCTCTCCCCTGGCCCACGGCCATGCTGCTGAGTTCCTCACAGCAGCATGCTGCTTAGCTTTCCTCAGAAAGTTCACAAGTCTGCCTTCCATCTTCTTCAGCTTCCTACTTACTAGGACTGGTTTTCTGTTCTCACATGCTTTTATGTTGCTGTGATAAAATACTGACATTGGGGAGGCAAGGGTTTATTTGGCTTAGAGGTTAAGCCAGCACTTAACCTGTGCACCACTGGGCCAGGGGTCTTGTCTGCCAGCAACCTGGATTTCCCCTTGGGAGTCCAGAATCCCTCCCTGTCCACAATAGATGCTCTTTGTAGAGATCAGACCCTTGTGAATAAAATCTACACTGCTCCACGGAGGAGACGCGCGCGCGTGTGTGTGTGTGTGTGTGTGTGTGTGTGTGTGTGTGTGTGTGTGTGTGTGTGTGCGCGCGCGCGTGTGTGTGTGAAGACTTGAGAAGATCACTCTCTGGTTCACAGGAGACCTAGGCTGAAGTGAGAACAGATGTGGACAGATGTGGAAGGCGTGGGAACACTCACCAGATGGCTGTGGGCCCCACAGAGCAGCAACAGCACCCACTTCATACGACTTCCCCATGTCAGCCAGTAAATGGATGGCCCTTGAAACACTCTGAACTGAACTTCGTAAGTGGGCATATGCTGGGGGAAAGACCTATGAGCTCCAAGCTGCAGGCAAAGCAGGATTGCCCACACCACCCGGCAATGACTCTCAGAATTTTAATTGGAGTTGCTCTAAATTACAGTTTGTAAATAGGTCACAGAAAAGAAATTAACTAGGAAGTAATTACATGGAGGATAAAAAGTATCAAGAGTTTACTTAACTCTTGGGCCCTGATAAAGACCAGCTCCTCAGGAACACGTGCGTGCATGCATGTGTGCATTGGTGCATGTGTGCATGCGTGTGCGTGTACATCCCTGGCTAAACAACATGGCATAATGAATACCTCTGCGTCATGTTAGGTGTTTTAAATAATCTAGTGATGCAGAGTGATACAGAAGACGTGTGCTTGCTTCATTGCACGAGGGACTTAGACTTGGCGTTCCAGGGAGTGCTGGAACCAATGCTACATAAGGACAGAGGAAGGGGTAGTGTGTGTGTGTGTGTGTGTGTGTGTGTGTGTGTGTGTGGCTGGCTCCTGGGACTTCTGACAAAGTCACTTAGAGCTGAGGGACTTCGGTTGTCCTCACAAAGCACCTGCAGAAAAAGGCCCCCATGCATGGAGGTTTCACACCATATACTTACACAGTCCTGTCCTGGCTCCAAATACATATTTGGGGAGCACATCTGGCCCCACACCTCAAATGTTCAAAAGGAACATTTGGATGTATAGGAGGAAGAGCTTCTCACTGGGTACAAAAGACATGGGAACGGGCACTTGCTAATTCCGCTGCATTACCGCTTCTGGACTTCGCACTTACAGCGTGTGACCTTCAGTGGGAACCTCTGGTCCCTTTGGGTGTCCAAGTTGCTGACCAGCAATGACAAAAATGGCTTGGCTTGCATTTCCCCGGTGCTGGCTATGACACTGCCCGGGATGTCAGAGAGGCAGCCTGGGGATGTCAGAGAGGCAGCCTGGAGAGAGCTGGAGCTATTTCAGAGAAAATTACAGGCACTGGCTGGGTCAACAGCTCAGGGGGTAAATTCCTTGCCTTACTGGCATAAGAAACTGAGTTCAGTCCCCACCTAAAATGTCAAGTACAGTGGCACGTACTTGGAATACTGGGGAGGCAGAGGACAGGAGGATCCCTAGGGCTCACTGTCGCCAGCCAGCCTACAAGCCCTGAACTCCCTGAAGTCTTACCCCTATTAAAAATACGTAGAGCTCCTGAGGAGGCATATACATATAAATGTGTGCGTGCACACACACACACACACACACACGCTTTAAAATGCAATGCACCTGGGGCTAAGAGAGGTTCATAGAGGACAGAAAAGAGAAGCTCCACCTTCTGCTGTGATTGGCCATGAGGACCCTGTGGTGGTTTAAAAGAAAATGGTCCCCAAGAGGAAGGGCACCATTAGGAGGTGTGGCTTCACAGGAGCAGGTATGGCCTTGTTAGAGGTGTGCCACTGTGGGGGACCGGTTTTGAGGTCTCCTATGTGCAAGTTATGCCCACTGTCACACTCAGTTCACTTCCTGTTGCCTGCGGATCAAGATGCAGACTCTCAGCTCCTTCTCCAGCGCCATGTCTGCCTGCGTGCCACCGTGTCCAACCATGATAGTAATGGACTAAACCTCTGAAACTGTAAGCTAATACTAGTTTAATGGTTTCCTTTATAAGAGTTATGGTGTCTCTTCACAGCAATAGAAACCCGAACTAAGACAGTTCCCATAGGCTCATACATTTGAATGTTTAGTCCCTTGTTGTAGAATATTATTTTGGCCGAGCAAAGATGTGTTACATTTGTTTATGCTGTGGAATATTACTTTGACTATGTTACATTTGTTTATGCTGCGTTCAATTATGTGAAGATGTGTTGCAATTTTTTTCACCTCGCCTGCCTAAGGCACCAGATTTGTCTAATAAAAATCTGAACAGCCAATAGCTAGGCAGGAAAGGTACAGGCAGGGCTGGCAGGCAGAGAAAAAGAAGGAGAGGTCTAGGTTCAGGAGAAGGAGGACTAGGAGAGAATTGGGGAGACAGAAAGGGACACATCCAGGGCCAGAAGCCAGGCAGCCACCAGCCAGACATAAGAAGCAGAGAAAGTAAGATATACAGAAGGGAAGAAGGGTAAAAGCCCTGAAGCAGAATGTAGACAAAGTGGATGGAAAGAAACAGGTTAAGTTATAAGAAATAAGCCCAAGCTATGGTCAAGCTAAGGTTTCATGATTTGGGAGCTGGTTGCTGGCCCAAAATAAAACGCCTGGTGCAGTCCCTAGTTGGGGGACTGTTGTGGAAAGGATTGAGAGGTATGGCCTTGTTGGAGCTATGTCATTGGGGCTGGGCTTAAACCTTCAGAAGTCATCCTTTCTCTGCCTCTTGCTTGTAGATCGAGTTGTAAGCTCCCAGGTTTTGCTCCAGCAACACAGCTGCCTGCCTGACGCCATGTTCCCTACCATGATGGTCACAGACTCACCCGCAGAAACCACAGAGAACCTTTATTTTATGTGTTTCTTGGTCATGGTGTCTCCTCACAGCAACAGAAAAGTGACTAAGACAGAAGTTGGTACCAGGGGCTGGAGTACTATGACAGGCCTGACCAAGAGGATGTTGGGAGAAATATGGAAGAAGTTGGAACTCTGAACTAGAAATGCAATTTAATTCTGTAAGAAGATGAATGGGCTTATCCTCCTAGAGCATGGAGGACAGTAGTGCTAAGGGCAACGTGGACTATGGATGCCCAGATCAATAAGAAGAATATTGGCAAGTGATCTAGAGACAACTCTGTGATGTTTTGCCAAAGATTGTGGCTGCTTTTCACCCTGGTCCTAGGAACCTGCCTGAGGATAAATTGAGTTTTATGTTAACTTCACTGACAGAGGAGATCTCAAGACAATCTACTATTGACTGTATCGTGTGGTCATTAGTAATCATTCTTATGCAGATCTACAAGGAAAAATGGGCAAGTAGGGGGGAAAAGAATCAAAATACAGACTTTGAGGAGAAAAATAATACTAGGAGATATAATGTTGGAGCCAAGTCCAGTGCTCAAGCAGAATCACCTTAAATAATAACGTTAAAGAAAGAGCTGATGGTGAGTGGTGATGTGGGATGTCCTTCTGTAGGCTGCAGATATGTGTTGCTCTTATTGCTTGATGAATAAAGCTGTCTTGGCAATGCCTTAGCAGAGTAAAGCCAGCTGGGAAATCTGAACAGAGACAGAGAGAGTAGGTGGGGTTGAGGAGATGCCGTGTAGCCGCCAGGGAGGCAAGATACCAGGGCATCACGGGTAAGCCACAGTCACGTGGTGATATGCAGATTAGCAGAAATGGGCTAGTTTATAAGTGAGAAAGCTAGCCAGTAATAAGCCTAAACCATTGGTCAAACAATTATAACATATATTAAGTATCTGAGTGGTTATAAGCAGCTTTGGGGAGAAACTGGGACTGGGCGAGGTGGAAAAAAGCGTTCCAACTACAGAATGGAATAAAGGGAGTGGCGACCTCGGGGCAAGAACGCACTCAACCAATCCTGCAACATGTGAAGGGAAAAGGCTGAAGGATTTCCCACACTTAAAGATTAACTACAAAGGAAATTTTATGCAAATGAAATGCAAGGAGTGCTCAAGTTCCAACCCACCCATCTCAAATAGCAGACGTTGGTAGAATTGACCCTAATAGACTTAGGGTCAAGAAGGGGTTACAGAATCTTCCTCTTCAGTTCAGAAGTCACCAGGTCATGTGTGTCAGGGAAGTCCTGTATGGTGGCCTGGAGAGGCCATGGCACGAAGCTGTGAAAGTGAAGCCTAGGATGCACTGGGGACCCTAAGATGTTGGAGATGCCAGAGCTCTGGGTATCTTCTAAGGAAAGTTCATACAGGAGATAAAATCAGCCCAGGAAAGATAAGTGTGTTGCAGTCAACAAAGCTGGAAGGAATGGGAGAGCCAAGTCAGAATTTGGAGTTTGCGCATCTGTATTTCAGTCTTGCTTTGGTTCAGTATTTCCTCGCTATCCTCCTTGTCCTGTCTTGTGAAATTATAATAATATATAGTCTATGTGGCTGTGTGCTGGGAGCATGTAATTTGCCTTTTGATTGTACTAAGGGCTACAGTTAAGAGATTGCCTTGAGTCTAAGAGATTTTGGACCCTTAAATAGTCTTGAGATTCTGAAATACTTTGGAAACATTTAAAGTTAGACTGACTGAATGCATTTTACATTATACGGCTATAAGCTTATGGGGTCCAGGGAGCAGAGCATGATGGTCTGAATGAGGAATATCTCCCATAAGTGCATATATTTGAATGCCTGGCCCTCGGTTGGTAGAACAGTTTTAGAAAGGATTAGGAAGAGTGTTGGAGGAGGCATATCCCTTTGTGGTTCCAAAACCTCATACCAGGCATCTCCCTTCTACCTCCCCACCCTACACACACACCCCCGTCTGTCAGTCTCTCCCTACCTCCCTTTCACTCTGCCCCCTCCTCACCCTCTCCCCCGTCCTCACCCTCTTCCCCACACACCCTCACTCTCTACCTAGAGCTTGTGGATCAGATGTAAGCTCCGAGTCACGGATCCAGTGCCTGCCTGCCACCATTCTTTCCCCATGATAATCATGGACTTGCCCTCTGACACCGTAAGATGGGTAACTCTCTGACGAGTTACCTGGTCATGGTGTCTCTCCATGGTAGCAGAACAGTTACTAAGACACCACCAATGCTACATGCCACCAAAAGGCTGAAGCAGGCAGCTGAAGGGGAGAAGAATCCTTTCCATCTGCGGGATGGACTTGGGAATCTTGTTCACTTATGAACTACTTTTTACTTCTGAAGACACCACTGTCATCCACATTCATCATTCCAAAGGAAAGTTGTAAACCTGCTATATGCGGGATAAAGCCAAGTGGCCGATCACCTATATTATGAAATTCTTGGATTAAAATTGCTTAATTAGTACACCTGTATTTTGTAGGCAGCAATCAAGCCCTAATTAGTTTACTACAAACAGCATCATACTGGACACTTGCTCAGGCCTCTCCCTTCCTAACAGCGCCTCATTCAGCATCGCAATCTAGCTTTGACTAATAAATTAAATCAGTTGAGTCTTAACACCCTGAATTATGTATGAACCCTTCGGTGTTGATGCAAGTTTGATTATTTAATTTGTGTTACTATATTGAGTAATTCACCCTTGAATTTCCCTTGCATACACTATATATTGGGAATAAATAACATTAGAAGGAAAATGGGATTTTAAAACTGTGCTAAGAAAATGACTTTCTGAAATGCAGGTGCTAACGGGCTGTGTGTGCCACATTCCCTAGTACAAACAAGTGTCTATTAGGCCCGCAGCCCTGAGGGGGTAGACCTGTGAACACAGAGAAACATTGATGTCCCCCACATTAAGACCACCCGTGTGGCTGCTCAGGGGTGTAAGAGCAGTGGAAAAGCTCATGGTCTGTGGACAGGGCAGTGATTCCGCCCAGTTCTATCGCTAGTGCAGCCCAGCCCAGGGTGGTAAGAGTGACAGAAATGGACTCCAACTCAGAGGGCAGGTTGGCTTAACCTACAGTGTCAGGCCAAACTGCTCAGTCTCTCCGCAAGTAAGAAGGTAAGGCCTCGGTCTATACCTCTACAGGGTGATGGTAATGTGACTGACACTCCCTTAAATCCCCAGGGTTGGAGGACATGTGATGAACACAGGCAGGAGATAAGTGCTCTGAAGGAGTCTGGGATGGCTTCTGCATGTCCTCCTAGCCCTGGGCCTAGTCCACTTGCATACAATTTAGAGATAAGCACATTCCTGAGTTCAGGTAATCCAGATGCATATGGTGTCTGTCTCATTCTGGGTGTACATTATTAACCCAAGTTCACATGCTCAAAACTTCTGGAGACTCACTCCACCAGCCTGAACAATAGTGAGTCAGTGCAGGATTGAGATCAGCTCTCTCTCTCTCTCTCTCTCTCTCTCTCTCTCTCTCTCTCTCTCTCTCTCTCTCACACACACACACACACACACACACACACACACACACACACACACACACACAAAGCAAAGAGACCACGAGTGCTTGATTCCTTCTGCACATGACCAGATAAACCACCCTTCTCATAATGATCCAATCTTGGGCATTTTACTAAAGCAACTGAAAACTAAGGCATCTTCTAAGGATCGGATAATATATTGTTATCTAAATGAGCCATGTCCCGCCAAAAAGGTTTCTTTTAATTGGCATTTAACTAGCTCTAATCTTTGGGAAGAACCTTCATGAATGCCTTCTGCTTTTGGTTCTGAATTGTTTTAAATGGAGGCAAAGGATGTCACCACAGCACAGAGGATCATCCTAAGGGACTGGACCAGATTACACTGGCAGCAGAAACCTCCATACGTCAGTCCTCACTCACCTTGACCAGCACTGATCCCCGGGGTGCTGGTCCCCTTTGTGCCTGCCTCTGGATGTGTGAGGGCAGGCTGAGTAGGCACAGTACACCTGGCCCTTGTTCAAGCTGTAGTTTCCTTCTGCTACTGGGTCACTCTGAACAATGCAAATATCTCACACAGGCTCCAGCAAGAATCCAGAGGATAAGACAGGGTACCCTCCACAAAAGCCGGGGGAAAATCACACTGACAAAAGTAGCTAGGATACTTCAAAGCCTACATACTAAGCCAGTGACCAATAGAAAACAGGAAAAGGCAAAACATCACAGTGCAAGGCTTTGGGCCACCTCGGGCAGCACATGAACAGAACAAGGACAGCCCATAGGGTCCTCTCAAGACTCGTGAGAGTTAAGAGCACCATGGATGAGCTGCAGGACTGACAGGCCCACAGGTAGGTCTGGCTGCCTGGACTGTTGTTCTACATAGTGATTTTGTTGACGTAATCGGATATGACTTTCTCAAAACTCACAAAAACAAGCAACGGCAAGATTCGACAGTGGGGATTGCATGAAATTGAAATAGCTGTGTTCAGCAAAGCAAACCCTACGAGCAGGAAGGAAGTCTCTGCCAACTATACATCTGACAAGGCATGAACACAGGGAATCCATAAAGAACTCACAAAGTTAAATGCAAGACCTCACCTATAAATGGGCAAATGAACAGAGTTCTCAAAATTAAAAATGCAAATGGCCAATAAATATATAAAATGTCCGACCATCCTTATCCATCAGGAAAATGCAAATTAAAAACACCTTCAGATTCCATCTGGTTCTGGTGAGGGTGGCTATCATCAAGAGAAACAAATGACAACAAACACTGGCAAGGCCTTATTCCCCGGTGGTGGAGCAGCCACAACAGAAATTGACAAGGAGCTTTCTCGAAAGCCTAAAAATAGAACATCATATGATAAGCTATCCCGCCCCTGCTCACAGACATAAAGAATCTACATCAGTACACCAGAAACACCTGCAAAGCCGTGTTTATTGCTGCACTGCTCACAGGGGCCAAGATACGGGCAGATAAGAAGACGTGGCACATGTCTACCATGGATGGAGCCCTAACCAGATGCCAGACGAGCAAAACTGTCAGTTTCAGGAAAGCATGGAATTAGAGGTCCTCATGTTTAGTGGAATAAACTGGACAGACAAACTAGAAAGACAAACATTACACGTCTCACATTTTCCCTCATATTATTTTAAAACATGGAAACAGGAGGAAGTCTATGTGGGAATAGAAAAGCTCTAAAGCCACAGCAGGGAAGAAAGTAATGAGGGGGATATAAAACACAGCATCTCATATGTACATATGTACGTATGTATGCATGTATGTGTACATATGTATGCATGCATGTATGTACTACATATGTATGCATGCATGTACGTACATATGTTTGTATGCATGTATGTATGTATGTATGTATGTATGTATGTACATACGTATGTTTGTATGCATGTATGTACATATGTATGTATTCTTGTGCTACGTACATTATGTATGTATGTATGTATGTATGTATGTACGTATTTATGTACCCACGCGCGCGTGCACACACACACACACACACACACACACACACACACACACACACACACACCATGAAAGCAGAAGGGAACTATTTGACAGGAAGGATACAAAAAGGGGAGGGGGTAAGAAGCAAGAAAGAGTAATAGGGAAGGTGAATATGAATACATATGAAGTAAAAGTGAAATCCATTGTTTTATATACCTGCTTTAAAACTACTGAGTAATTAGAAATAAAATTCACAAAATGAGTGAACTTCGGTGTATGCAAAACCCACCTGAACAAATCTGATCTTTTTTTTTTAAATAATGAAACAAGCCAGACTAGGAGAGATAGCTATCTGTAGATAGTGTGCATGTGTGTGTACATTACTATATGCAGGGAATAAATATATATATGTACATATATATATATATACACATGCATTCTGCATTGATGTATTGTTTATGATTTATTATAGCCATATAAGCCAGGCAGTGGTGGCACACACCTTTAGTCCCAGGACTCGGGATTTAGAGGTAGACAGGTAACTGTTAGTTCAAGGCCTGCTGACTACACGAAATGGATCCAGTCCTGGAAGAAGCAGCCCACAGGAGGATGACCACATGCCTTTAGTCACAGCACTAGGGATGTGGAGGCAGGAGGATATGGCTGGGTGGAGAGAGGAATAAAAGGCAGGAAGAGACAAACAGGAACCGAGAGCTTTTGCCTCTGAGGATTTGTGGAGACAGGATCACTGTTTGGGTGAGGATCCCAGACACTCCCCACCAACCCGAGGGGCCGCTGCCCAAGGAAAGTGAGACAGAGCCATGTGTCAAGCTGCCCTCAAGCAGCACATTTCACTG
Source organism: Cricetiscus sungorus (assembly GCA_030556225.1). Taxonomy (NCBI): domain Eukaryota; kingdom Metazoa; phylum Chordata; class Mammalia; order Rodentia; family Cricetidae; genus Cricetiscus; species Cricetiscus sungorus. The sequence goes on from JANBXA010000366.1 coordinate 46,512,925, forward strand.
TGATGATCTGCATTGGGAAAGTAGTCTGACCAGCAATCCTGTCCCTTCCATGGCTTCACTGCAAGGTGAGAGCTCACAAGAGCCCCGCCCACAGATGTAGCCCCTTTCCCTGCTGATTGCTGTCAAGGAGTGTAGGTGACAGACTTATGCTCTCTGGTTACCCTTACTCACCTGTACTTACAGAGTCAGAATGGCGTTCACGTCCTCTCCAATCCAGCCAGGATTTAGAAACAGTAAGAGGAGAGCAGAGAAAGAGGAGCCTGCAGATCAAGCTGTGGCCTTCCTCATCCCACACTGCAGGGGGTCGTGGTGACCAGCTCAGGTCAGGGGCAACAACATCCAGTGCTTATGTAGTTCACTGCGGGGCTTGACAAAATCATGGAGACCAGCTATAGGGTCCCCACAGCCATGCCTAAGCTGCTGGTCTCTGACTTCAGACTATTGTGTCTAGCAGTTTGGACACCAGTCACAATCTGTAGTGTGTGCGTGTGTGTGTGTGTTCCTGGTTGTGTGTGTGTGTGTGTGAGTGTGTGTTCCTGGTTGTGCCTCTGTGTGTGTGTGTGTGTGTGTGTGTGTGTGTGTGTGTGTGTGTGTGTGTTTGTACGTGTTTGTTCCTGGTTGTGCCTGCGTGTGTGTGTGTGTGTGTGTGAGTGTGTGTGAGTGTGTGTGTATGTGTGAGTGTGTGTGTGAGTGTGTGTGTGTGCCCTGTGTGTGTGTGAGTGTGTGTGTGTGTATGTGTGTGTGTGTGAGTGTGTGTGTGAGTGTGTGTGTGAGTGTGTGTGTGTGAGTGTGTGTGTGTGAGTGTGTGTGTGAGTGTGTGTGCTGTGTGTCTGTGTGTGTGTGTATATGGTGTGTGTGTGTGTGTGTGTCTGTGTGTGTGAGTGTGTGTGTGTGGTGTGTGTGTGTGGTGTGTGTGTATGTGAGTGTGTGTGTGTGTGTGAGTGTGTGTGTGTGTATATGTGTGTGTGTGAGTGTGTGTGTGTATATATGTGTCTGTGTGTGTGAGTGTGTGTGTGTGTGTGAGTGTGTGTGTGTGTGTGTGCGCGTGTTTGTTCCTGGTTGTGTGTGTGTGTGTTGTGTGTGTGTGTGTGAGTGTGTGTGTGTGTGTATATGTGTGTGTGTGTCTGTGTGTGTGTGTTTGTGTGTGTGCGCCTGTGTGTATCTTTTCTGCCCCCCAAGGCCCATATGTTAACATCTTGACCCCCACCGTGACCACCTGAAAGCACGTGTTGTAATGATCTGGGCTGAGTAGCAAGTTTTTGCAAAGGCTTTAAAGGAAGAAAGATTCTAAAACACCTCATTGGGCAGCAGTCAGGAGGAAGGCATGAGAATGCCCGGTAACCCAGGGCTCCCTCCACACAAAGGAGCCCAGCGGAGCTGGCCCAGGATTGGAGGATTCCCTACAGCCCCAGCTCAGAAGCTCAGCCTCCAAATAACAAAGGCAGGAGAGGGGCCCCTCAGCACAGCCAGGTATTTCCTCGAATTTTAACAATCCAATTAACATTACAGTAGTGACAGACTCCAGAAAGGGGCTGCCATGTTAAGGATTACTGAGTACTAAATGTTATTTTGTATTTTTGTTCACCTGATACTCAAATTAATTTTCCTGCTTTAAAAAAAAAATGTGAAAATAAACCATTATTTCCCCTTTTTGTTAAAACAAACAAACTAACTAAATGTTCTGATTTAATTCAAGACTACAAAATTTTACCTTCTCAGCTAAGTCCATATAGGTCTGAGGTTCTAACAAGAAGATTCATTGCTGTAGAGGAGAGGGAGTGAGTGTCTACAAACACAGCAGTGGCACTGGCTAGGAACAGCTCTTCTGGAAAGCAATTTGACAGCAGGTACGCAAGGAACCAAAGATGTTCTTGGCTTCTGACTAAATAATTATACCTCTGAGAATCCTCAGAAGACAATCCGGAATTTAGTCAAAATCGTTCCACATGAGCAAAGTCTGCTTCTCACGACGAGAACAGTAGCAACACGGCCAACATTTGAGAGAAGAAAAATAAATAATAAATAAATAAATAAAACATCTATGCGGGGTGTTCTCATGACACACATAGCCTTCAGAACCAGGATGAGGGTGAACGCTGAGTGAAACACAGAACAGGAGGGCACAAAAACCAAGGCGGTGTTTACGTGGCAGTGAGCTGGGAAGGGCTGAACCCTGTGCGGCCTTGCATTGCACCCACTGCCAGGTCACGCAAATCGCTTCCCTGTCTGGCCTTCCATTTCTGTTCGAGGCACACACAGGACAAGGACTAATTTAACCAAAATCTTGGAATAAGACCTACATGGAGCCGACACTCAAGAACGTGTGGGGAAAAAAAAAATATACAGATATGCAGAACCACGACTGCTTTTCGTTTGTTTTCCTCCTACATTTTTAATATTTTGTGTACTAAACATGTTACACTGCTGTAATAGGAATGAATCTCAACAAATCTAAAATTGCCCACTAAAATATGCTGAGCGGACAGTACAGTGGAGATGTTATTAGTACCTCCGTGTCAGTCTATTACTGCCTTAGATGAGGCCCAGCTGCTCTTAATCCACAGGTAATGGCTACCTCTGCGTCATCTGTGCTGAGCACAGACCCTGGTCAGGCTAAGGGGCTTCTGTGTGGCTATACACCAGTACCAAACTCTATACAGAGCATCGGGCCTGCACCTGAGATCTAGCCCCCAACCCGCTTGTCCTAAAGGCCGGCATGGACCGGGAAAGTGGCAGTGTCAGCTGTCCCTACACCCAGGGCAATGCTGCTCTCTCCCTTACAGGTGGGGTGAGGGCCCCAAGGCCCTAGTCAGGGACTAAGAGGCCTTATGATTGGCCGGAAGATTCATCTGTCTGTGCATCCTAGTTCTGGGGCCAAAGCTTTAGAACATCCTTCTCAATCTGTGGGCCACAACCCCTCGGGGTTCAAATGGCCCCTTCACAGGAGTTGCCTAAGAATATCAGAAAACACAGATGTTTACATCATGATTCGTAAGAGTAGCAAAAATCACAGTTATGACGTAGCAACAAAAATAATCGTATGGCTTGGGGTGACCACAACGACTGCTGGTCTCTCTTCATCCACCTCCCTCCAGCCAAGGCTCCTCCTCTGTTCTTTGCTGCGGAACCCTCGAGAATCTAAGGGCTTCTGGATACCCCTGCCGTAGTCACCCAACGGGGGCCGTGCACGTGCACACAGCCAAGAGAGGCTCTTCTGACCTTTCTTCCTGTACTTCACGGAGCTCTCTGCCTGGTTCCCTGCACCAAGAGCGGCGTCTCTTTAACTGCTGCACCGTCTCCATCTCCACCTCCTGCGCCCAGCCTGCTTGGCACCCATTGTTCCCCATCTGCCCCTCCTCGTGCCCTCTGTCTGCACCCTTCCACCCTCCCCACCCACACTACACAGACTCAGGGGCAAGCACACCACTCGGGGTCTGAGGCGGCGGTGACGTCACCAGCGTCCCAGCTCCTTGAGAACCGGGAGCATTTAAAAGCCTCCGCTTTGCACAGCTGTCAGCTTTGCCCATGGGTCCCGGTTAGACCAGCCTGGGCCTCCCCGTGCTCTATGCCTACAAGTGCTGTGTCAGCAACCACTTCCCCTGAGTGCGCTCAGCCTTCTTCGCCGTCACTTTCCCCTCCGGCCAAGCTTTAAGCCTGTGATCACGAGACTCTGTTGGACTTGGCCATCCCGTCCCACGCCTCACGCCTTAAAAGCCGACACCCAGTTAGTATTTAGTGACTGGCTTGCTGTGCGGCAAAGGGAGAAATGTGCCACCTCAAACAGAAGCACGCGACAACTGAGCAGGCACTTGGAGGCTGTGCTTGTTAGGAAACGCCAGTTCCTCCTCACTCACCAGCCTGGCCTCTCTGTCTCCCACATTCTGTGTCTCCTCTTTTTTGACTGAGCCTCACTCGGGTCAGCATGTTAGCACACTGGTGGCTGATCTTTCCCAACCCCTTTCAAGGCTGAAAGCACAGACATTCATCACTGCCCTAAACCTGCAGTCACACAACCTCAGAGGACAGACTACTTCCCAAATGAGGGCAGTCCTCCACAAGGACAAGACTGCACTGGCCAACAATTTGTACCATCAGCAATAAGGGCTTCAGACCCCGTCTCGTGACCTGACCTGAGACGGGGTAGGGCTGGGACTAGTGCTGAATTAGCACAACCCTTGCCTTGTGATCTCTTTCCTCCCTTTGAACCAGAAGCTCACATCAATATCGCAAAGCAGATTTGGGGATCACTGGACCCTTTTATCCATTCCTCTTCCCAACGTGGCCACACTGAATACACCTCTCTGCTTCTCACCGTCACTCCTGTCTTTAACTGGCCTATTAAAAGAGGTGACCAAGCCTGTTGGGACTTCTGTAGCCTTTTCCTCTAAAACTCCCAGTTACAGAAACATTCACACACGCAGAAAGACGATCTAGGGAATGGACAGCTATGCCAGAGGCAGGCTACGAGCACCTCTCCCCTTCAGTAAGAAAGGCGGCCAGAGATCTTGTGAAATCATGAACTCAGGACATCATCGGTGCCATGAAATTCACCATCTTTCTTCTTCACCTCCAGGAGAACTCATCGAGAACCATTTTTCTCATTGTAAAACAAACACACCAGAAGTGCAATGGGCCCTTAACTTGTATCACTGTTCTTTCTCCTCAGTTATATGACAGTAAAATTAACTTGTAAACTTCTACTTAAATACATGTGTGCCATCCGCTTGGGAGAAGTGGCCCCCTGCTGATACGGTTCTTGTCTGTGCTGTCTGTGGCAGATATAATGGTAATAACCACTGACCCTAGGGACTAGGGTTGGTTACTTTTTAAGTTATTTTTGCTAGGCATGTGATGATAACATACTTGTGACATACATGTTTGGATTCAAGCAAACTCTCAGCAGTGACCAGTCAGGGACCTGGCACCCCCATCACCGTGAACTTGGATTCCTGTGGCATCAAATGGCCAACCCCTTCTTCTGACTGCTCTGAGGGACCCTGACTGTAACTTTATAACTGTCGCTTACTCCTGTGTCCTGGCCACCCCAATCTACTCTCTACTCTGTGAGATCAGCTTCCTTAAGTCCATATACAAGTGAGAACGTGCAGTGTTTGTCATCGTGTGCCTGGCTGATTTCACCCATGCTATCACACGTGCCAGGACCACACCTTCTTCTGTGGCTGCAACTGTTCCATCACGTAGACGGCACACATAGTGCCCATCCCATGAGGAACATCTATGAACAGGTCGCTTTTATACCGGGCCTTTGGGACACGGCTGTAACCAGCACAGGTATGCAGCTCTCTCCATGTGTAACTTTAATTTCCTTTGCTTGTACATCCAGCAGGAGGATTACTGGATCATTACGTAGTTCTACTCTTAGTTTCCCACGATGGCCACAGTCATTTACCTTTCCACCCACAGGGTAAGGACCACCCTTGGCATTCTTGCCAGCATCTGCTACATCTTGTCTTTGATGGCGGCCACTCCGATAGCGTGAAGGGTGTCTCCCCATGTGTTTGAATCACACCTGCCTGAAGGCTAGTGCAGCACTTAAAAGCAGAAAACCTCTAACAATGGCGAGTGAGTCCTCTCTACGCTATGGTAGTACAGCTTCCTCAAAAGCCCCCTCACCCTGCTGATGTCAAGCCAAGCTTCCTGTTGCCCACCCTACAGCCTAACCCAGAAGCCGCTGGCTCCCCCACTACCTCCCCTGATACAGCCCTGGCTAGCGCTTGACCTCCTCCCTCCACACCAAGCTTCCTTAGGTCAGAACTCAGAGGGCATGTGGAGTCCAGGAGGCCAGATGCACTTCACAGGTCGGAAAGTCATGAGGTACACACACCCTACACCAGGGCACACGACAACCAGACCCACAATGAGTCAGTGACACACAAAAAGTCTCAGTTGGGGGGGGGAATTAAAGGACACCCTAATCAGACTCCTGTGAATGTCTATGGGGATGCAAGGAAGGAGCTTGGTGTTGTCCCCAAAGCAAAGCCGTTTCCCCTGTCAGTCACCTCCCCACCTGCCTCCCTCAGGAAGCTGAGCAACGACTGAACAGAACAGATTGAGCTGCACGGTGGTCCAGAACTTGGGAGGAGGCCATGTGTGGTGGACAAGGAGGCCGGGAGAACTGAGATCTCACGCACAGAAAACACGCCCAGTTTACACCATCAGAATAGGACTGGGACCTCACTGGTTTCTTCTACGCATGCAGGTTGGCAAAGTCTGAGGTCCTGCCATGCTCAGAAAAGACCCGTAATGCTGCACACATCTGTCAGCACTCTGCTTCCTGCTGGGACGACTCCTGCTCAGGGCTAAGGCGAGGGACTGGGCTCCTCTTGGGCTCTGTACTGACGTAAACCTGCACCAGAGGGCAGGCCACTGCTGCTGCTCCTGCTGTCTGCCCCTCCTCCTCTCCCGATACCCATGCTTTTGCTCCTCCTCCTCCTCCTCCTCCTCTCTTTTTCTTCTTCTACATTTTGCCCTGACATTAAACAGTTACTGCTTTATATTATATACGCACACAAACACACACATATACATGCATGCATGCATACATGCATGCTTACATGCACACATACATGCCCACCCTCATGATCTCTGCTGGCTTTGTTGCCAGGTGATTTGTTTCGAGTTTTCCTGGAGACCCAGCTACTGAAGCTAATCTGAGTAATCCTGTGTTTACTGGACATCCAGGCTGTGCGGGTTCAGTGCTAGGACACTGGCACACTTCATCACTGGCCCTAAAACCTGCTGTCCCCCTCTTCGGGTGACCTGTCCTCCTCCAAAGCAAAAAGTTGACCGCACCAGTCCAGGCTGGGGTGTGGTGTGGTGGGCTGGGCAAATGGTTACACCACAGACTTGGTCCCACTGACTCTGGGATACATAATAGCGGCCCCAGGCTTGCAGGGAGGAGGCCAGTCAGCTTGGGGCAGAGCACAGGGGTCCCACTGTATGACTGGCATGATTGTGAGAGACACACTGACTGGGTTCTAGGAGCCAGAGAATGAAGCGTCAGGGCCCAGAAGACCAAAGCCCAACCTGTAGAGACTGACAGACACTCTGCACAGACAAAACGAAGAACACCTAAACAGGAGAGTGAGTCCTGTGAAATTCACATGCCAGATAGGAGCACATGCCCTTCGGCATGAAAGCGGAGACAGATGGAAGCCCCAAGCCCACAGCCAGGTGATTTATCTCCCTTACCCATGCCCACCCACCTGCTCAAGGCTCTTCCTCTTCTGCCTTCCATTCCCGTGCCTCCCGGGGTACCTGCCTCCCGTCTCAGCTCTGAGTCTTAGCCCTTTTTCTAAGCCTGATGCACATCCATACCTAACAGAAGTGGATAAGGGGGGCCAGGGGAGGGTGGGCCAGCTGCTGTGATCTTTCTTGCTCCTGGGAGAGACCGATAGAGGCCTCCAGAGCCCCGAATACATCCCCACACTCCCAGAATAGTGAGCACAGTAGGTCAACCCTGTGCACCATGCTCACGAGTGGCCACACTGATGTCTCTGCTGATGGAAAGCCGCCGCCGCCGCCTCCTCCTCCTCATAACTAAGTTGCGGGGTGGGAGAGCTAATATTAGGGGAAATGATTAACTGGTGATCTAGATAAGAGCAGAGATGAAAGGCGGAGAAGTGGGGGAGGGGCGCCGGGGAGGCAATGGGCTTCTGAAGTTGGCTTCAAAGGCCTCTCATCTGCCCTTCTCTCTGCCATGAAGTTACAGAAATAGCACAGGATGGAAAACTCAGGGCTAGTTGCCCCCCCCCAACCCAGCAGTCTCAACCAACTGCCAATGACTTGTCCAAACCCCAGCTCGGCTTCCAAGGCCCTCCACAGTTGGCCCATCCCACCCCTAAGCACCTGCCTCCAGCAAGACCCGCAATCCTGCTCCAGGACCCCCAGGGGCAGCCACAACTCTGGTCCCCATGGCTCCCTTAATGGAACAGCTCCAGATGTCCCACACAGCTTCTCCCCAAACCACTCATGGAAGCTTCCGTCAGTGGAAAACACACTCTGTCTGCAGGCAGCAGATTCCCAGGACCCCAGAATCTGGGGCACTGTGCACTCTTGTTACTGTTTCATAAAGGAGAGACATGGCAGGTGTGGGCGGCCTACCTGCCAGCCAATGTACCCAAGAACGGGTGGCCACCGGCTCTCAGATCGCCCTGTCCCCTGGTCCCTTCCTTCCGTACACTGTGACAGAGGTACCGCTGCCTAAGCGTGTCTAAAAACTGATGAGGGGAAGAGAACCTCAGAACAGGTGCGTCTGTGAGTGACAGGACCAGCGGGGAGGTTTGGCGGTCATCTGGAACTCCCGTGCTTGTGGGCGCAGCGTTGAGAGGATGGGCTGTGAGAAAGATCCAGAATGCCGGCTCTGCAGCTCAGCAATTATAAGAACCTGGACTATGTGAGTTCCTTAGCAATCCGCCCAGTGGTGACATCAGCTACTTCATGATTACAGCGCGAGTGGCACTTGGCACACAGACTGCCCTTCAACCCTCACCACTGTGTCCTGCAAGAAATCCCATTCTACCCTGTGTCAACATCAACCTGTGCACAGACTCACTCAGTTATCTCCCAAGTCAGAACCGCCCCAGCCCCTGTGGAATCAGGGATGAGGGCTTGTCCCCTGGCTTTCTTCCAGTATGCTTCTGTGACCACACATCCCCCGCAGGTGGGCTCCTTCCTTGTGTACCTAGCGTTTTCTAGTGCTAGGTAAACCTCCCTAAGGCAGTCACAAGAAAACACAGGGGAGTCAGTGATAGAAAAAACAGGTGGGGGTGGGGGGCCCTTAAGGACAAGGGCCCAGTTTATAAGCAGCCCTACACGTTCTAGCAAGGAGCCCAAGCCTGGCCAACAAGGCGGCTATTAGCTCCATGGCATCATGTACAGCCTATCTCTAAGACTGAAGCCTCTGTGCAATGCCTGGGTGTTAGCCCCCTCCACTCCCAGACTGGGTTCATGAATCTCCCTTACCAGCTCCCTCTCAAGATATCACATGAGGACTTCTCTCACGGGTGGCCGGCAGGCACCTCAACAGAAACTGACAGGTGATAAGCAGATGTACAGCCTGTTCGTTTTACTTTATTTCACTTTTATTATGTTGAGCGCAGAATTAAATTAGGCCAGCTGGAGTCAGACTGCCCAGAAGCCCAATCTGGTGTCACCTTACAAACACAGACCCTTCTCTGAGATGTGGAGAGCACTACGTGACTTTCACAGTCAGGCATCGTGTTACCCAGACAGCAAGGACACCCTTGACATGCTCTACCTGCAGTTGTCTGACCGGAGGCCTAAGCAGATCTTCAACACAATGACTAACACACGAAAAATGTTAACAGCAGGGAGTAAACAGACTCCACAAGGTGACAGATACACACCCCTGTCTACACAGCCCCTCCGCCATAATGATAAAAAGTACTTCCTTGGGCTGGGACTGAGAACACTCAAACATGTGTATTAGGATGAGGCCCTCTCCCATTTCCCATCAGCTCCATGTGCGCCGGGTTGAAATCCTGAAGACCAAAGGCAAGCCCCAAACCCCACATTAAAAAAAAAAAGCTGTACACAGTAGCATGTACCTATAATCACAGCACTAGGGAAGCAGCAGAGATAGAGGGATCCCTGGGGCGCACTGGTCAGCACTGTTGCCACAGGCACACTCACATGCACACACTTGAGTGAACCCACACAGACACTCATGCACACTCACGTACAGCTGCATCTTCAGTAAGCAATGGCTCACAAAGACAGCAAGTAGGGGTGAGATGGGAGCTGAGAAAGGAACCAGCCTCAGCTTAGTGTGGGTCTCTGGCTGCCAGTTAGGTAAGACCCAGGGAAAGGTCCCTGCCCCTTACTTCAGGGAAGGACCTAACCTCCAAAGAATGGTCCCATGCTCCTCAGGAGGCACACTTGCAAATTTTATTTATTGAAGATACAATATAACAAACACTTAGAACACATCAATGGCCCAAAGGGGGGCCCCTCCACAGGAAGCTTACCTAAAGCAAGAGTAAAAGACCGCAAGCGAAAGACGGTATGTAAGCATATTGTGCAGGATGAGGAAGCCAGGGGACTGGGGTAGGGTGCTGGGAGAAAAGAGGGGTCTGTAATGCATGCCTTGCTGATGCACTGACGAGGCTACAACTCAGCAAAGACCTGTTGGAGGGGGAGGAGGCAGCCTCATAGCTACCCAGAGAAAAGCATTTCGGAAGGGTTTCCACAGAGACAGTAAGATGGACACATACCCACATATTCCTTAACCTGCTGAGCTAGGATGAGCTAGGGCTGAGTACCAGGGGGAGAGAAAATGTGGGGGTAAATATACAGGCAGGGGGAAGGGACAAGAGACAGGCCACTGTGAGGACTGTGAGTTTTCTTCTGAGTAGCTACAGAGGCACAGCTGGGAAGTCTCACTTTGGTTTGGATGGGTTTACTTCTGAGAGTTATAAGCAACAGACTACTGGGGGAAACACTAGAAACTAGTCAGGGAGTGGCAGCAGCAATCCAAGCTGCCCTGGGAGGAAGAAGTGGGGCTACCATACATGCCTTGCCACTAAGGTAACAAGATTACACAGTCCAGCAAAGACCTGGTAGAGGAGGAACACTTGTAGCTATCTGAAGAAAAGCAGTCCAAAGGGAATGGCTTTTACAAAGACAATTTAACCCGTCCAGCTAGGACAGGGCAGGGACAGCCAGAGGGAGGGAAGGAGTAAGGGCACAGGGGTAGGTAGGGGTCTGGGTAAATTCAAAGCTGCTGGACACTAGGAGCACTAAAGAGGCAGTGAACACAGACATTACTAGACTGTTAAGCATGAAGGCTGAAGAGTTAAACACGACTCCAAGATATCCAGTTTGGCCACCGGAAGTTGGAGTTTGCGTTAACGGATCCTGAGAAAACTGGAGTGGAACCTGGTTGAGTTCTGACAGGACTGGACACAGGGGAAATTCTGCAGGCTGGACAACAGGGATGTCCCTGCCCCCGGAGTCCCAGCAAATGCAGACGTCTTCTCCTCCAGTCAGTCCTGACTGTGCCACAAGATTCTGGTAAGTGTGGCGTGGGAAAGAGGACTGGGCAGCTCCCACGGGAGAGAACCCAGGGAGCCGCTCACTGTGAAATGAAGCTAGCAAAACACCTCCCAGATTCTCCCCGAGTGAGATGGACGATCGAGACTGCTGTGGTCCTCGGGTGTGGTGGGAGTCCTGTTGCAATCCAAAGAGGAAGAATGTCCATTACAATTTCCTTGGTGTACACCCAGCCATGATCCGATATATGTGGACAGCAGGGTTAAAAGTATACCACTCTTCACCGGGTAAGGGTACCCAACCAGTTCCTGGGAGCTGTAGCATCCATGGTGAAATCCACAGCCTGAAGAGAGCCAACTGATCTGTGGGTCTGCAGGTTACCTGTGCCACCATCCTCTGCAGAAATCAACCCGGGCACCCAGTACACAGCCCCTGCTGTGCACACTGAGGGTGCCTTCCACGCAGACATTTCCACTCTGCAACAGCAACATGGTAAAGACATCCGCCCCATCCATCGCTCCACATACATCCATCGCTCCCACAGCCATGAGCCACGTGAAGACCCCAGCTGGGTCATCAAGGTGCACATCTGCAGTTTCACCATCTGGACAAGGATACCTGCCAAGGTGATCTGTGACCTTCACAGCCATCTGCAAGGTAATGGCATCAGGCTGTGCTGCTGCCTTATAAGACAAGGGTTGCTGGCCGTGTCCTCACTCTACCACAGGGTGAAGCCCTCAAACAGCATCCTTGTTGCTCACTCAAAGTAGTGCTGTTGTCGCAGAAAGCAGATATCCAACTACATTTTCACTGGGATACAACATGGCTTCCTGCGGGCCAGGAAGCCCTGTTGGGTCCTCCAGATGCAGTCAGCAACAAGACAGAGATTTAGTTGGGATTTTCACACCTCCACTAGGCCATCATCCCAAAGGCAAAGACGTCTGCCTAAGTCATCTTGGTGCCTAGAACTCGGTGAAAGGCCCTACTGGGTTGTCCTCACCCAGTACCACTGTATAAACCCCCGAATAAAGACGTCTATCCCCGGTCTTGGGAGTGGCTGTGCTAATGCAGCCACTCATAAATCAACCACAATAAGCTCCACTGTGTGACCATCTGAAGCGCAGAAACACCAAGCCAGGCTTTGGATGTGTCAGTGCAGCTGTAACACAGTCTGCAGGGCTACAGAGAGGCTGTCCGGGTCCTTAGCATGCCACCCACTGTGGCTATCCGTAAGGTAAAGGAAGATTCCACTGGGTCATACCATAACCCACAGGACAAAGACATCCATCCATCCGCCTAGCTCCTGCTGGGCGGAGAGACGATCTGTGGAAGTAAAACGCCCTGATCCTCACGTGCAAATGCATCCTCATCCGTGACGGGCTGGAGGGTTTGAATGCCCACCCACCTTCTTAAACCAGGTCACCCCGGGGAGGGGTGGGAGGAGCAACCAGAACAGGCTCCATGGCAACGCAGAGGAGCACAAAGCTGCTGCGGTCTTCTACCCAGCTTCCAGCTGCGCTTCCACCTACAGGCGAAGTAAAAAGATCTGCCCAGATCCGGAGTGTGCAGATGGAGCTGTGACGCATGCTTTACAGATCCCAGATCTTAATACGGAGCCACAACAATGAGGTTACCAACAGAGAGCGGACGCTCCACGCTGCCACCATCCCCGAGATGAGAGCATCTGCCTAGACTCTTAGTGCGCAGCCGCCAAAACGTGACAGTGAAGGGATGTTTTCCGCTGCACCACCAGCTCCAAAATAAATAAATAAATAAATAAATAAATAAATAAATAAATAAATAAATAAATAAATAAATAAATAAATATTAGCCTGGATCCTTAATGCCCAGCCGCCGCAGCTCATATATCCACATGGTAAAGGTGCTTCGTCGGTTGTACCTCCTCCATACACAACCTCACTGTGCGGCAGTGGCCATAAAGCTGCCCATGGATTCTAAATATTCCACTATATCTCCATCCCCTGGGTAAGATCCGCTCCGATCCATGGTACGTGGCCACCGCAATGCAGCCGCCCATACAATGAGGAAGGCCACGGTGCTTCCATGGAGGGTCTTTAGTACACAGCTGTCACGGCGTGGTTATTTATACACAGGGTTATTTATACACAGAATGAGACCCTCAGAAACACTATTCCCGGGATAAGATCCACTTGGGCGTTTCCACACAGCTGCTATGACGCGGTTATCCACAAGGTAAGGATTTCTGCTGTACCAGGATCCCGGGGTAAGATCCACTAGGGCACGTGGTGCGCAGCCACCATATCATCACAAATTCCTTAGTGCGCAAGCAAGACCAATGCAAGGTTAGGCGCTCTGAGGCTACCAGTGCACAGCTCTGCTGCGCCACCATCCGCGGAAACAAAAAACACAATGCAGAACCTTAGTGCGCCATCAAAACCATCCAAGCTTTACACTCCTTGGGGATGCGTCGCTGTATATCCGTGTGCCACTCCACTGTGCCTCTATCCCAGATTAAGGGCACCCGTTTAATCATTGAAGTGTAGCCACAAATAAGTGTAGTTACCCAGGAGTAGAATGACAAATAGCTGCGCAGGTATTGGCTGGGCAAGGACATACGCCCAGGTCCCAGCCAAGCTGCTGGAAACCCTCCATGGCTCATCGTTGTGCGACGACCACAATGCGCCTATCCACAGGGTAATGGCGAGCCTATGTACCAGCGTCTCCAGGGTAAAAAGGTCGGCCAAGCTTCCACTCGGTTCGTAAGCTTCAGGGTTCTGGGCTCGCAGTTTCCTCAGCGCCGCCCACGCGCGAGCTGCGCCTTCACAGACATCTGGGTTTTTTCTGCGTCGCCTTCGGCCCATTCCTCGGCCACACCTGTGTGACAGACCACAAGAAGAAGACTCCCGACTCCGCGGTCCGCGCCGTAGCTCTTCTACACAACCATCTTCAGGGAGCAGGGCTCGGATCTTCCCGGAGAACCGGATCCATCCCAAGAGCCACAGCAGCGTGTGGATACAAAGCGCGGGCACTTGGGTGGGCTACCACACACTGATTACCAACACGACAGGGGGGGATAAGGACAGACACCGGGTCCTCCTCGTTCGTGAACACAGAGCCTGGGTAAAGGTTTCCGCTCAGCTTCCAGTCGGTTCGCAAGCTGCAGGATTCTGGGTTCGCAGTTTCCTCAGCACCGCGCACGCATGAGCTGCACCAACACAGACATCTGGGTATTTTCTGTGTCTTCTTTTGCCCGTTCCTCGGCCACATCGGCATAAGAGACCACAACCAAAGACTTTCCGACTCCACAGTCCGCGGCGCAGCTCTTCTACACAACCATCTTCAAGGTAGGATCTTCCCGGAGAACCGGGTGGTCCCCGAGAGCCGCGGCAGCGGGCGCACACAAAGCGCAGAGACTACCACACACAGCCTAACATCCCGACAGGACAGGATGAGGGCAGCCACCGGGGCCTCCTCGGCCGTAGACACGGAGCCGCGAGAAAGACGTCTGCTCAGCTCCGAGCTGTGCCGCAGTCTGCGGAGTCGGAAATGTCTGCCGAGATCCGAAATGCAATGACGCAGTCTGCTAGGCGAGCCCCTGCAGATCTCAGTGCGCAGGCGCGACAATGCGGCATTCTCCAAGGTTAGGGACGCATTCGGTGGCGCCACCTGTCGCGTGAATTAGGCCACTTCGGGTCCTCCACGCCCGGGCACAGCGTGGGTGCACTGTGGCAGGCGGTAACTCGGCGGTGCTGGGGTCTGAAGCCTAGGGATGCTCGGCTGAGTCAACGCAAACACTGATCGCCATCGCCGCGGCAGCAAGGCAGCAAGCCGACCCCAGGGCGCGCACAGGCGCAGCAATGCGGCGACTGCGGCAGAGTGCGCAGTAAGAGCGTGTCCTGTGATGCCATCTAGCGGGTGAGAATGACGACCCACGAATGCAGCGCAGAGAGGCGCAGAGGGCGCGATGAGACCCGGGGCCCCGCGGGCGATCGGCACCCGGTGGGACGGCATCTACCCGGGTCATCCGTGCGGTCACACAGGGTGCTGATGTCCCGAGACCCTTCCCAGAGCTCCCCCCACCCAGCCCCTCCTGTGGAGATCCGGGCTGCCTCGCTTGTTTGCAGGCTCGGGGACAGCAGGGGCTGCGCTTTTGAATGGTGATCTGGGCGCCCTGGTGATGGAGGCCAGGGGCGACCGTGTATCCCTACCCGGCGACCGACCGAACAGAAGCTTTAAACCCGGGGCTTGCGCGCGCTTTGCAAAACCACAGGAGGGACCACGTCCTCAAAAGCCATCTTTAAGAAAGCTTCTAGGCTCTGTCCATTACCGGAAAGGCCAAGCAACGGGGTTTCCGAGCGCACGCCAGAGGGCGATTACCCGGAAAAGACAAGCAACGGGGTTTCCGAGCGCACGCCAGAGGGCGATTTGTGACGCACTAATAATTTCTAACCAAAAGATGAAATCTTTAAGTCCAACCTTTTTTTTTTTTTCTATTTCTACATGTTCCAGCAGTATGGCATCCTGTATCCGGGTAGCTTCAAGACAAAGGATTTTCATCTTATTTGTTGGCCATGCTAGGAATCATACTGGAAACTGTAATGTCACAACGGATGGCCCTGTGTCCTGGAAGTTCTCTTTCATCCCTCAGGATTCACGGACAAGGGTCTGTTGCTAATCGGGTTCACATATGAGGAAACAGACTAGGAATCATACCAGAACCTTCGGCCAGGGAGAAACTGGGTGGGGATTTTGCGGTTCTGATTGTGTCTTTTTTTTTTTTTTTTTTTTTTTTTTGATGTGCCTGTGAGGTGGGCGGCGGCGGGGGGCGGGGGGGGAGATTTGCGAGGATAGACTTGGTGCTAATAACAATGCTTGCTGGGCTGCCTTCCTGCCTTCTGGTGGTCAGTTATTTGGCCCCAGTAAACCCTCCGCTCCGAGGTTGAAGAGGTTGTTTGACTGACAGGAGGCTCCCTTTGTTCTGTGGAGTTTTATATGCTAATTGTTAATTTGCATCTGCCTTCAGATCATAATAGAATGTAGTTAAAAGTCGCTGTAACTCACATAGCCTTGTAAAAGACAAACTTTGTGGTTACTAATAAAATTCAAAATGATTGTTTCTCTCAAAGTTTACAACCCCATGTTAACTTTAATTTTTAAAACTGTAGTGTGTGTGTGTGTGTGTGTGTGTGTGTGTGTGTGTGTGTGTGTATAATTTTTATTCCAGACTACCCAGGTGAAAATAAAAGATGTAACAGATGTGTATAAATTTAATTAAAAACCCTAATCTGAGCATCAGTGAAATTGAAACCCCATATATATATGAAATCATAATCTGCACTCAAATTTCCTGAAAATGTGTATTCAGAAAGTAAAATACACACGACCACCCCCAATAAAAACCAAATAAACAAAAGAACACATGTGAATGAACATGCTCCTGGCGTGCCGTTTTGGTCTAGTTTTATCCATTCTCAGCTTCACCTCTCTCCTCGGGCTTTAGAGCACGGCACGGTGAAGCGGAAATAGAAGAAAAAGCCCGGATGAAGCCAGGCCTGCACGAGAGGGGGCTCAGGCTCACTGGACACTGACGGTTTGGGGCTCACTTCTTGGGGGGTATTTCCATACTCTGTTTGCAACAGGCAGGCTGGGGGGTATTTCCATACTCTGTTTGCAACAGGCAGGCTGCAGCTGGATCCCCGTGTCCCTGGGGTGCCTGTTTCATTGAGTTGTGACACAGAATGCTGTCTTGTTTACTAGGAGTTACCAGGAGGGCACGGTGCTGACAGCCAATAGGAAAAACAAACAAACGGGAGGGGGGGTGTGGTGAGATATTCACTGTGTCCACACCTCTGGCACAGACCACGCACATTGGGGGTATTGGGGGTGGGGACAGGGGTGGAAGTTACCTGGGGGAAACTAAGTCTGAGGAAGGGGGTCCAGGAGCTCTCTCGGGGACAGGAGGGCATCCACAGGCATCCTTGGGACCAGGAAACTGCTGGTGTTCATCTACCTGTGTTGTTAGTTACTTCTCCCTGAATAAACATCTGCTCAGCCTATTTGTTTCTCCTGCTCCTTATTAAACCTCAGTAGGAGTGGGCAGCAAACAGAACAGCATTGGTGAGAAGATCCTGAGGGCCCCTCTGCTATGCCTCTCTCAAAGCGCAGAGTGACAACGGACGGTGAGCAGAGAGGCCCCCACTGCAATTGCCACTGTGCCTGGCTGCTTGGTCACCTCAGCTGTTTTCTGTACTAGCGAGGAAAGTTTAGGAAATCTCCTGACAGAAGCATCCAGAATTTAACTCTGTATGGCTGTTTCCTCGTAGGTAAACCAGACTAGCAATATGACCTCCTCCGTGGTTGCTGGGGAAAGAGAGAGACCCACCCAGGAGCAGGGGCTCTGCACCCCCACCTCCAGAAAAGCTCCCCCCCTCCACCTTCAGGGGATATTTTCAATATAATGGCCGGCAGTCAGCAACCAATGATGTCCTGGGGGCTACAGTAGTTGTAAGTCAAAGTCAAGGATATTAGGGTTAGGGTTGGGGTTGGGGTTGGGGTTAGGGTTAGGGTTAAGGTTAACCCCCATGTTGTGCTATGAGTCAGAAATGCCCTGCCCCTACCCTCCACCCACCATGGATGGCTCATGGGTTTGAACACCTGGTTCCCCATCGGTGGCTGCTTGGGGGACGCTGTGGAACCTTTATCGTTTACCTTCCTGCTCAGGCTGCCATACCACGCCTTCCCTGCTACGATGGCCTCAGCCTTCTGTAAGGATAAGCCAACACTTACTACTTTCTTTCTTAAGCTGACTTTGGCCGTAGTACGTTGTCACAGCAACAGAGAAGTAACTAATACTGCCTGCATTTTAAACAAAGAATTGTCCAGGGAAAATCGTCAGTGCTGTTGTTGAGAAACCTGAGTGTGAGCTTCTAGAGCAGTACCCAGAGTCGAGGCGGGCTAGGACACAGCTGAGGCTTAGTAACAGCCCTGGCTCCAGCAGGGGACTCTCTTGGGAGCGGTTGATGGCCTCGGGAGAGAGTAGCTATCTGGCCAGATTACCCACCTGGGATGAGAAAGAGCCAGGCCTTGAACCTGGGCGGCCTGGCTCCAACGTCTGTGAGCTATTCACCACTCCGCCCATCCACTCATGGGAGGTTGGGGGGGGGGAATGACAGCAGCTGAATCCTCAGTTACATAAGCTTGTGTCTGTGGATGCAGCGAGTGGTTTATCAGGATGCATCTCTGCATTCAAGCCCTGGACCATCCCTCTGCATGGTGTACTGGGTGTGGAGCTGGAAGTAAACACATGACACAGACCACTGGGAGGCAGAACTCAACAGAGATGGCAGAGACGGTAAGTGGGTGTGGTGTGTGGAGGCAGACCAGCGGGCAGGCTGCTGCCTCTGCCTGGGTGGATCCTGGAAGGCTTCTCTTCTCCAAGCCAGGGGATGCCATGTTTTCAAGGCAGGTCAAGGAAGAAAGACATTGAGGAAGGGAAGATCCATGAAGGAGTGCAGAACACATCAAGGAGACACGAGTACCTCTCAAGGACGCACGTGGGTTACCACTGCAGGCCCGCCACGGACTTCCCACGGTTTTTGGTGGGAAGTGGTGTAGATGATAGCTACAGAGCTATTTGCAATCAGCTACAAAGCCAGGGTGGTGACACACACCTATGACCACAGACAGCACTTGGAAGGCTGAAGCAGAAGTTCAGGGTCATCCTGGGTTATAATAGTAAGTTGGAGGCTAGCCTGGGCATACAGTGTGAATCTCCCAACAAGGCCACATTATCCCTGATGATTTATCGAGGTGACTTAAAGGCCACAGCTCTGAAGGAGGGAGCTCTGGTGATGCTGTATTTGGGGTGCTAAGGTGGAAACACTGCTGTCCTCAGCCTTGCATAACAAAGAAGCTGGCATGGCATGTCTTTGACACTCTCCAGGGTACAGAAGCCCTGCTCCCTTCTAGGCTCAGGCACTTTGAAGAAAAGTCCTAACCAGTCCTACTGACCAAGTTCATGCTCTCGTGGTGAACTCTGCCCTGATATGCCCTAACACTCAAGGTATATCTGCACTATACCACACCAAGGCTCCAACCCATAAACACTCAACTTGCTTGCACAGTCATAGAAAACCCTGCTGGGCTATTTCTGCCCTCCTAGCAAGAGGTGGCGAGCCTGGCCGGTGAGAATATGGCTTACAGGGAGCCAAAGGGGCCCTCATCTCCCTCTCCTTCTCCAGCTCCTCCCCCACTTCTGGGCATCCTCTTTCCTACAGTATTAGTGCTTCCCGTTTCCTCGCTGACTCAATGGCACAGGGGTAATTAGTGACAGCACCCACGGGCTTCATTTGCAGATCTCCAGGGAAAGGGTGACTGCTCAAACAGTGTCTGGCACGTAATAAACACTCCATGAGCATATGGTAAATTGACAAATGAATTGGAAATTCATTCTCAACAGTCAGCTCTTTGGAGCCCTCAACTGATGCTGCTGAATCTGTCTCCGCCCTACCCCTATGTCATTAAGGTATGAGTCTCAGAGCCATGAGAACAACCCTTTCTG